>NC_061157.1:3663011-3665511 GCF_022113875.1 Hydra vulgaris | reverse complement strand
ATTATAGAAACCTGTCTAAATAATACAAGTGTGTTTATACAACTATAGACATTTAACTCATAAAATTGTTATAATTTTTTTATTTTAAATCCAGAATACAAATGATGGAACTTTTCTTGTCAGAAATGCAAGTAAACCAAAAATGTACACACTCTCTTTTAGGTAAGTAATGAAATGTTTATTGAGCAAATTTTTCTAAATAATGTTTCGGCTTCTGTTGATTAGCCAATGGAATAAAAATTTATGAGATAATTTAAAAAAAGAAGTTAGATTGTATGACTTTTTTATGGTGACAATTGATATAAATTCTATAAAAGACATATTTAAAAAAAAAAGAAAAAACTTCTTAGAATTTATATAAAATAAGAAATAAGAGAGTAAATTACCCTTAAACAAGTTTTTAAACCAGTAATATCTGAGAAACTGGGAAAAGAAGAGTCTGATAAAACACATCAATTTTAAGAACATTTTTATTTAAACATAGTATAAATATATCATTATATCTATTTGGTTACTGTATGTAAAAATATGTTTATAAATATATACCTGTAATGACCCATATTACATAATATAAATGTGTTTTATAAATATATATGAATATAAATATATTTTATGAGAGTTACCAAGTTATAAAACAAACTTTTTTAATTTAGTTTCCAAGGTGTTGTTAAACATTATCATATCAAAACAGATAGTGACAATTTGTTTTATGTTTCTCAACGACACAGTTTTGAATCTGTTGTACAACTTATAGAGTATCATAAACTTAACAGTGCTGGTATTATTTTATTACTAAATTTTTTAATTTTACTTGTAATACTATTATTACTTTTTGTTATATTTGACTTTACTAGCTTTTGTTGTGTTTATTTTTAATATTCTTATGTAATATTGTATTATAAAGTTCTATATAAAATCTATAAATAGTGCACAATTCCCATATTAATTAGAAGAAGGGATGATATAAAATCTTCAATTTAATTATTCAATTTAATTGTAGATTAGAATTGAAGTTTGTTTGAATTATTTCTAATGGTAGTAGCCCAATAAATATCTTAATTAAGGGCTTTGTAAAAATCTGCTTTAACTATTCCACAACGGTATATTTTTAAAAAAGTGTCATTTTGGAAGCCTGTTCAAACAAGTGCATCACAGTTATTATTAAACATTAAACTAGATACTTTAAAATTTTTACTGAATTAGTTTTATTTGATTATCTATATCAATATAAAATAATAGTTATTGTAAATGAAAAAAGTTGTTACTGTGTTTAATTTTTTTATACCATAGTAATTGTATATATTTGTTACAACAAATGTAAAAATATTAGACATGTCTTTTATTATTTTAAATTTGTTTATTATTTATTTATATTATTATTATTATTATTATTATTGTTATTATTATTATTTGTTTATATATATAATTATTTATAATTTAAAATTATTTATATAAATAATTATGTTAAGTAATTTTAAATATTTGTTACAACAAATGTGAAAATATTTGACAAATGCCAAATAATAGTTTCTGCAATAGTGTTTGCTCATAAATCAATTTTTATTAAGAGTTGTGAACTGTTGTACTTTATGTTGTATTTTTACTTGAGTCTGTTATTGTTTGCTTTAAAGCTGTTGAACTTCAGAGACTAGGCTGTTAATTGACAAGCTTTTTGATGTCAATTAATGTTAATTAATGTTACCTCGCTTATATCTTTAGTCGACTAGAGATGCAAATAGCGGTAGCCTGGACATGTGAGGCCAAGTTGTGCATCTATACTGTTTTTTTTTATAATTTTTATTAGCTTCTTATTGAGGTAACATTATAACCTAATAAATAACATTATTAAAAAAGTATGTTTTTTAGGGCTTGCAACACGACTTCGTTTTCCTTATACTGGAACTAATAATCCACCTGTTTTGTTAGGATATGGTAACTTGATAAGATTATTTATCATAGATTTTATATTTTAACAATTATTGTTTGTGTTTCATTTTATAATTATATCTCTTTTTTAGGTGTATTTCAGATCAACAGAAATGAGCTCACTATAATGAAACAGATTGGTACTGGACAATTTGGAGTAAGCTTTAAAATTATTTATTAAAATGCTTTTAACATTTTTTTAATGACACTTATTACACATAATATCATGACACTCTCATAACACATGTTATTGTGCCATTCTAATGGTAACACATGTTAACATTTTGACATTCTCATGATAACACATGTTAACATTTCAACATTCTCATGGTAATACATTTTAACATGACATTCTTATTATAACACATGTTATCATAACATTGTCATGGTAACACATGTTATGACGTTCTTATTATGATACATGTTAACAGCGCAAACACAAGGTAACAGCGCAAACACAAGCGTAAGGTAGCACATATTTCACAACACATTTTTATACTGTTGTATAAAATTAAAATTTGTACTGAAATATTTTCTATTTTTTATAGACAGTTCATGAAGCTTTGTGGAAAAA
>NC_061157.1:3525511-3658011 GCF_022113875.1 Hydra vulgaris | reverse complement strand
AGCTCGCTATTCCCAGGTCATTAAATCTCGTATCTCATCACAAAAATTAGGCTCTCGAGACTTCTGGAGAATCTTTAACAGTATCAATAATAAGGGCAAATCTGTTATTCCTTCTCTCTTGTATGGTTCAGACTTTGTCACCTCACCTAAAGACAAAGCTGAATTGTTTGCTAAGAACTTTTCATCAATATCATCTCTTGATTCCACTAGTTGCGTTTTACCTGACATAGCCGTCAAACAGGTTGATCCCTTGCTTGACATTCGCATCACTTCAGCTTCTGTATCTAAAGTAATTTCCTGCTTAGACTCTTCAACAGCTTGTGGTCCTGACAACATTCCTGTTGTAGTTTTGCAGAGGTGTTCTCCGGAGCTTTCATCCATACTTTCTAAACTACTTAACAAGTGCTTATCAGAGTCTTGTTTTCCATCATGCTGGAAAGCAGCATCTGTTATCCCTATTTTCAAAAATTCCGGAGAGCGATCTGATTCATCTAACTACCGTCCGATAAGTCTTCTTCCTGTCATAAGCAAGGTTTTTGAATCTTTAATCAACAAACACTTAATCTCTCATCTTGAATCAAATAACTTACTTTCTGATCATCAATATGGATTTCGGTCTTCTCGTTCTACAGCTGATGTGCTAACAGTAATAACCGATAGGTTTTACCGTGCATTAGATAGAGGTGGAGAGGTTAAGGCTATCGTACTTGACATTTCTAAAGCTTTTGATAAAGTTTGGCATGCTGGTCTTCTCCATAAGCTTTCTTCTTATGGTGTAGCTGGTAATGTCTTTAAGATTATTGAGTCCTTTCTTTCCAATCGTAGTATAAAAGTTGTCCTTGATGGACAACACTCTTCTTCACATCCTGTAACTTCAGGGGTTCCTCAAGGTTCAATCCTTGGCCCTATACTCTTTTTAATTTACATTAACGATCTTCCAGATATTCTCACATCTAAGGTGGCATTATTCGCTGACGACACTACCATTTACTCTTGTCATGATAAGAAGCCTACACTCTCTGATTGCTTGGAGGGGGTATCTGAGCTTGAAAAGGATCTCACTTCTGCTACAGCATGGGGCTCACAGTGGCTGGTGAACTTTAATTCAGATAAAACTCAATTTTATTCGGCCAATCGTTATCGTAATAATTTAGATCTTCCTATATTTATGAATGGTAATGTACTAGATGAGTCATCTACCATTCATCTTCTAGGATTAACTCTTACTTCTGATCTTTCTTTTAAACCGTATATCAAATCCATTGCAAAATTAGCATCTGCTAAGGTTGCATCTCTTTATCGAGCTCGACACTTTCTTACTCCAGATTCTATTCTCTATCTCTATAAATCTCAAATCCGTCCCTGTATGGAATACTGTTGCCACATCTGGGGCGGATCTTCTAATGATGCTCTTTCTCTTTTAGACAAGGTGCAAAAAACGAATTGTAAACATAGTTGGACCTGCTCTGGCAGCCAATCTCCAACCTTTGTCACATCGTCGTAATGTTGCTTCTCTTTCTCTTTTCTACAAATACTATAATGGGCACTGCTCTAAAGAGCTAGCGTCCCTTGTGCCATCTACTAAAATTCGTTCTCGTGTTACTCTCCATTCAATTAAGTCTCATCCTTTTTCTGTTACTGTTCCTAAGTGCTTCAAAAACTCTTATTCTTCTAGTTTTTTTCCTCGAACATCAGTTCTTTGGAATTCGCTTCCTTCATCTTGCTTTCCTGATTCATATAATTTGCAATCTTTTAAGTCATCAGTCAATCTTCATCTTGCTCTACAGATTTAGTCTTTTCTCTTCCAGTAACTTCCAACTCTTATAGTGGTTGCTTGCAGCCTTGTTGGAAGTGAAGATGTTAAAAGAAAAACATTATGAACAGATGTTAAGTATAAACTCATAAATGTTTATTGGTGAAAAAAATTATTCTCCTGATATGGTTGCTAGGGTATTTGAGTACTTTTCATTGTCAAGAACTCTTTACTCTTGGTTATGTGATGACTACAAACTACCAAGTATATCTTTGATGACAAAGTTGACATCTAAAGTTAGAAATGTTGGAGATGATGATTTTTTAAAGTTATATTTTGAAAAACGCTCTATTTCTCCAAGACAGGTTATTCTACTAATTGATGAAACTTATGTTACACACAGTTAACATATCAAGGAGGTAACATTTTTGGTAAATCTGTAAATTCCCCCAATGAGTTAGCAAAAACAGTTTTGGTTTTAATGATTTGTTCTTTATTTGGTGGAAAACAGTTTTTGTATAAAGCATTACCAATAACAGGTTTAGATGCTAATTTTCAATATGATCAAACACTGCAAATAATTAAAGCGATAAAAAAATGTGGTGGTTCTGTTGTTGCTATTCTTTGCGACAATAACAAAATAAATAAAAAGGTTTTTGGAATGTTCAATCTCTGTAATACTTGGTGCACTAATGATAACATTTTCCTTCTGTATGGCTTTATTCATTTAATAAAATCTATTTGCAACAATTGGCTCACAGAAAAATCCCAAAAACTATGCTTTACTTACAAAGGTGTTTCAAAAACTGCAAAATGGCCAGATCTTAAAAAACTTTTTCTATTTGAAAAAGATGCTATTGTGAACCTGTCTAAACTTAATGAAACAGCAGTTTTTCCTAAACCAATTGAATGTCAGAATGTGTCAACTTGTTTAAGAGTATTTTGTGATGAGATTGTAGCTGCTATAAAAACTCATCCATCCATAAAAAATGTTGAAGACACCTTTTTTATCTATTTTTATTAAATTTTTTAAAATTGTTAAAAGACTTTATGAAGATATTTGTACTAAAGATAAAAATTGTTTATTCATCAAACAATGATAAACAATTGAACTTTCTTTTAAATTTGGCTGATATGGTCGAAAAAATGGCTCCTGAAAAACAAGGTTATAGACTAAAAGATTTAACCAAAGATACTTCTCGTGCTTTTTCTCATATATGTTGTGGGATGGTTGAGCTAGTAAAACATTTACTAACTACAACCCATCAGTATGTTTGGACATTTTACTAGTGACTCTATTGAGAAAGCTTTTGGAAAACTTCAGGTCAGATGGTGCCTATTTTATAAATGTTCAGCAAATATTACAAAAAGTTGACATTAAAAAAATAAAACTTTGTCTAAATAAACATTGGTATCACTGCTAATGATTTAGAAGTATCATCAAGCCATTTGTGTAACAAATGTAACAAAGCAATTTGTCAAGAAATTGAAATGTCTTTGGTTTACATTACTGGCTATGTCAATAGGAGGCCTACAAGACAGCAGCTGGACAGCGGCTATGTCAATAGGGAAGATCATCCAGTTGAAGATGTTTTTTTTTGAGCAGTTTGGAGATTATGTCAGAGAGATTATTCGTGGTGGTTTAAATTTGCCTGAAGATAACATTTACTATTGGATATTTTATTCATACATTTTATTTCTTTACACTTTTGTCTGTCGTGTTAGTTTATCTAACTATTTTTCGATGGTATCTGACTTTTATGGATTTACTAATGTTTCAAAAAAACATTGTAAAATTCATGCCAATTTATTTTTTAACAAATATTGCCATCTCTATACCCCACGATCTTCAAAGGAGCCCAAAATGAAAATTTTGAATTTATCTTAAATGTGAGTTTTTTCTATATTATACCTAATTAAATGTGCTTTGCATTTATTTTACAATTTTTTTTACAATTTCGGATGTTGAATTCATTTAATTTAGTTAAACTACTTTAAAATAGAAAAATTTAGTTTTTCTATTTTAAAGTAGTTTCTAGAATTTTTTTATACGCGTTTTTTTTTTTTTAATTTTGTTTACTAACAACCCGTATTACGGGTTGCTTACTGCTAGTTGTTTATGACTTACATATAAATCATTCTTTATTAAAAATTTAAAAAAAAGCCGTATGCTTTCATAAAAAAAACTCGCCTACAGTTTTTATAAAAGCCGTATGTTTACTCGGCCTTTCATTATAGTAGGCCATGATATATATATATATATATATATATATATATATATATATATATATATATATATATATATATATATATATATATATATATATATACAGGGGCGGACCCAGGAAATTATTGATTTTTTGGAAAAATCTTTAACCCCCTCCCCAGGGCTGTCCCGAAGGATGGGGGGGGCGTGGTGCCCCAACCCCCTTCCCCCCCCCCTCCCCCTTCCCCTCCCCCTCCTCCCCTTAAAGATATCTTTTGAGTTAGCACATTAAGCAAGTTTTGAGCTATAGTTGGCATATTGGAAATAGTGAGAACCGTTTTTTTTTTTTTGGTGTCTCTAGTCGTTAGTTGAAAAGCAAAAAATACATGGAAGACCATCTTCAGTTAATATATCAAGATTAACCGAGGTCTATTATTAAAAGAGGCCTATTAAGTCAATCTAATAAGAGCCTTTCTTCAATTAAAAACATGCAAGGTTATCACCGGGGCACTTAACTTTTAGATTATAAAATTATATATTTACACATTATTTACAGATCTATTATTAAAAACTATATTTTTACATTACCATTAATAAAATAAATTACACAATGCAAAATTTTATATTTCTATTTTAACAAATATATTATAAAATAACACAATTTATAATAAAATATTGTATATTAAATATGCAGTTTTAAATTATAAAAAGAGTTATTTATAGATGCATTCTTAATGCCACATTTTGTTAAAAAAAAAGTTTTTTTTAAACATTCATTTTAATAAATCTTGCTGATTAATACATAAAAACTGAAAAAAATCAATTAAAAAACAAAAGCATTTGCCAATTATAACAAATACAACTTAGCATTTTATATATAAAAATGATAACACCAAATCGGTGTTATTATTGTTTGGCACTATACCAGGGTGCTTAACATATATATTTCAGGCACCAAAATGAATAATATATCCACTCACATTCACATGAAGTTAGCGGAAAAGTAGCATGTAAACTTTTAATGTTTTTATAACCAGGAAAATTTATCACTTTTAACAGCTCAGTAACATTAATATTGAAACTACCTTTCTAAATTTAACTAAAATGCTTCACATAAATGAAGCTCACAAGATTAAAGCATGGGAATTCAGTAGATCTGTTCATAAAATTCACTAAAAGTTATAATTGAACTTCTGAAATCATTTTTGAGGAGCTAGTACTATGTTCTTGAAAACTATCCAAAAAAAAAGTAAACCTTTTTCACCCAACATGTTCAATATGGGACGGTACTTTTAATATGCTCCTCTAAAGTTTTAATATGCTCCTCTAAAGCCTGATATGTACAAGTTTAAAAAGTATGATACTCATTAAAGTGTGCCAAAAACAATACTTGTCATATTGCAAAACATGACATAGTGCTAAAAAGATACTTGACATATTGCACTTTGTATGAGGCACAAATAACTAAATTAAGTCTATGACTGTTGCAATGAGCATATGCAGGTTTTTCATTTAGATTTAAAGGACAAATCTTTAGTGTGACCATCAATTGCTCTAGCTCCACCATATCACAATGCATGATATATAAAAAGGAATCCGAAATATTTTTACCAAAAAATAAAATATTCCATACTAGTAACACCATTTGTGCAATCTAAGAAACTGATAAATTCTCTTATTGAACTTTGAACCAGCAAACCATATAATTAAAAGTAGTTGTTTTCTACTTTAATTGTCAGAAGCTTCATCAGAAAAATGTTTAAAATTTTTAAAATTTTTTGTTATTAACTTCTCTGAAACACTTTTTTTACCAGATATTATGGTGTCTTTTTTTACCAGATATTTGTTGATAATATCTAAGCTGATCTTGAAGAATTTTATCACCAGCATAAACACGGATATGTTGCAAACACGATTTATTAAGAAAACTTTGTATATTTACAGAGTCGAGACATTTTAAATATCACAATAAACTTTAAATATTTCAGAGTGAAAGTAGGAAGGTACGTCAGACAGTGTTTTTTCATAAATAAAATCGATTACTCAAAATTTAAATATTGAAAACTAAACTAAGTAAAAAGTTCAATCACAAAAAAAAATAATGTTAGGTACGTCCATTGTTTTATTTTGATATGTATTAACTATTAAAATATATTTCACCTCCTAATTATCGCTAAACAATGGATTTTAACTAAGATTTTACCTAGGGTGTATTGCTTTGGGTACGTCCAAAAATTGTTATGATTAAAGAAATTGGTATTTTGTTTTTATAACAAAAAAAATAAAAATTTAAAAACGTTTTTTATCGTTTAACAAAATAATATTGGGTCCATTGACTCTTCTAATTAAACATTATTTATTTATTATTACTTTAACCTCCAGTTAAAAAAGTTTTTTTATTTACCGCTCTAAACAAAAAGCAACTTTAATTACTCGAAACAAGAAGCGAAATTTTTTTTTTTTTAAGTAACTGTTTGTATAAAGGTAACAAAACTTAAATTTAATTCACTTAACGGTTAAACTAAAAAAATTATTTTTATACGCAATATTGAAATAATATATAGACTTTTTTTTTAGATTTTTTTTTTTTGGGTACGTCTACAGACGTACTAGACGTACCCTAGATTCGCCCCTGATATATATATATATATATATATATATATATATATATATATATATATATATATATATACGCATATATATATATATATATATATATATATATATATATATATATATATATATATATATATATATATATATATATATATATATGTATATATATATATATGTATATATATATATATATATATATATATATATATATATATATATATATATATATATATATATATATATATATATATATATATATATATATATATTTATATTTATACATATATAGATAGATACGTCTACAAACGTACTAGACGTACCCTAGATTCGCCCCTGATATATATATATATATATATATATATATATATATGTTTATATACATATATACATAGATAGATATAGATATATACACATGCGCGCATAGAGAAAGAGAGTATGCAAGAATAGCTATATACCTCTAACTTGTATATATATATATATATATATATATATATATATATATATATATATATATATATATATATATATATATATATATATATATATAAATGTGTGTTTATATACACACACACATATATATATATATATATGTGTGTGTATACATACAGAAGTTAAAGCTCAAATGTTGTTAGTAATTTTTATACTGAAAACAATTTAAAAGTTTTTGTAAATTACGAGTACAATTTGTTATCTTATAAAATTTCAGGTGTCTTAACTTGGGAAGTTTTTACTGGTGGCAAATCTCCATATGCCATGCTAAACAATTATCAAGTGGCAAATGAGGTAATTATACTCTTATAAAGTGGAAAATGACTAATAAAAAAAGTTGAAAGTTTTCTGTATGCTGAAATATTTTGCTTTATGGAGGAGAATGGACGAAATCACGTTTTTGTTTCGAAGTCAATATGTAGCTCAAAACTGAAACCTCCCCCTCTCCCCTTCCTTTCTCCATCAAATTTTAAAACAAAATTGATTTTTAAAGTAATAGGTTATATTAAAACTCTTTCAACAAAAATGTTTTTAACCCTTTTAAATGGGTTTAAAAAGATGTTTTAATAAAATGTGGCTTTAAAAATTTTGAAATGAAATTTTACATTATAAAGTATAAAAAGTGAAGTGAAAATTTAAGCAGTTTTAATTAATATTAATTTATCTTTTCAACAGATAAATTAATATTAAATTATCGATTACTATTAATTCATTTTATCTTTTCAACAGGTTAGTAAAGGTTATCGATTGCTATTAATTCAATTTATCTTTTTAACAGGTTCGTAAAGGTTATCGATTGGAGGAACCAAACAATTGTCCTAAGGATATTTATACATTAATGTGCAACTGTTGGCACCAGGTCTCTACTTTTTTTTTATGTCATTTCTTACTTTGTCTTAATTTCATTTTGATTTAAAAACTATCAAATCATTTTATGTTAATCTGTATAAGAAATTTATTATTCTTGAATAGACACCTGAGAAACGTCCTTCATTCTGTAGTATAAAAGAACATCTTGAGAAGCTTACTGAAGACTTTTAAAATCGAACTCGTTAGTATTTATTGCTATTTTTTTATTTTAATATATATTTTTAAACTTTATATAGTTTTTATATAAATATTTGTAAATGTAAAAGTTTTTTCTTGTACTTAAATTTTAATCTTTTGAAATGTAGAATATTAAAAAATTAAATAACCAGGATAATAATCCGCGGAATGTTTTTTTGTTGTCGATTTTATGTCATTTTAATGAATACTCACAAATCATATACATATAATAGTTACAAATGATATTTATTCTTTTTATCACCCAATAACATATTACATACAGATAAAGCATCAAAATAAATAGTTTATATAGACTACAATCGTTTATGTAAAATCTCTGGGAATATTTTAATCCTACAAATAAAATATTACAATAAAAGTAATCTGCGCGAATAAAAAATTACAATAAAAGTTGGCAAAAAAAATTTTTTAAACTGTTTGTGCATGCTCGAAGAAATTATCCACGCGGAAATTTCAGAATAAAGAAATTCGCTCAACTCTTAAGTTTAAGTAAAATATCAACACTTGAATGATGGCAAATTTATAACATCCAAGAGATAAATAGTAAACACGGTTAGCACGGATCCTTATAATGCCTACCTAGCTGTCCCAAGAACGCCACTTATACGGAAAGTTAGCGTACACATCAAGGTACCCTGTGATGCAAATTTTAAAATCATTTAATTTTGTCCGCGGAAAATAATTTAACTTGAAAGTTCAAATTAAGTCAAATTTGACTTCATAATGCGCCAATAAATATATATATATATATATATATATATATATATATATATATATATATATATATATATATATATATATATATATATATATATATATATCTTGCTTAAGCAACGTTTAACATTTTTTCCTCTCTGTGTTCAAGTGGTTTAACTCAAATTAATTGTGAACCTTCATTACTTTGTTGGTAAAGTAATTTTCTTTAGTGTCATAATATTTGAATTAAATTCAGGGAAAAGTTAGATCTCAATAGTCTGATAAAGAATTTTTTCCAATGAAAATAGTAGATATGTCTTCAACTTAAAAGAAATAGATTTTGATATACTATTGAGTTATTTTATTACTGATCTTCCAACATCGTTCTTTATATTAAGAACTATTTACAAAGTTTTAGGGTGGAATGCAAGAAGCGAACTTGAAATTTCACGTATTACTTTTTTTTTTCCCGTTCTTGTTTACAATTATATCACTGCATAAACACATTTTTTAAAGAAAAAGTAATAATGTCGTTATAAAATACAATAACTGCTAACCAGCCTCGAACCCCTTCTTAATCTATTAGGCTGGCGTAGATGTAACCTGTGTTACATTGTTTCCTGCCTAGGATGATGAATGCTGGATCTCCTTGACTCTACTCATAGAATTTTGCTTATGCCTCCTTGATTATGGCTATGCAACTCTTACTGTTATCTCCATATGAGGGTACAGCTCTAAAACTCAGTTTAATGGTTCTGAGGCCGGCTGGTAGTAAGGTTTCCCGAACTCTGTGGTAGCTCTCAGAGAGGCTGATTCCATCAACAGCTGCAAAATATCAGAGTATTAACAGTGCCATGTTGCGCATGGATGGTGTCCCTGTTAATGCTTTTCGTGTGCATTGTCAAGGCCACATAAGGAGCCCTATGTCACGGCTTAGGGTTAATTAACAGGACTGAGACAACTGCATAGCTCATTGATTAGGAGGCTGTGCTCTATCTATGAATGAGTCAAGTTCTCATTAAACCCAAATCATGACCAAAGTAACCAAAAATTTAAAACCTAAAAAACCATCCCCACCACCTAAATATTTTAATATATCTTTTACAAATATTCGCGGTCTACAAAGCAACTTTCCATCAGTTGAGTCTTACCTCCTGCAAAATTCACCAGACTTGCTTGCACTCAGTGAAACAAATTTAAATTCTGCAATTCCTTCTTCAGATGTCAGTGTTGATGGGTACTATCCTTTGATTCGTAAAGACTCCAATAGTCACATGCTAGGTTTAGGGGTATACATACGCATTAATTCCCCTATTTGTCGTGAAATCAGGTTCGAATCCTTTAATCATTCTTTTATGTGCTTTCGCCTAGCACCTCTTCACTCTATCACCTTTCTCTTTATTCTTTATCGTTCTCCTTCTTCCCATGATTGCACTCTTTTAGATGTTATCTCTGATCAAATTGACTATGCCCTCTCTCTTTACCCCTCTGCCAATATTGTTGTTGTTGGTGATTTTAATGCCCATCACACTGAATGGCTTGGCTCTAACACCACTGATCCTGCTGGCACTAAAGCCTTTAACTTCTGCGTTTCTCAATCTCTTACTCAGATAGTTAACTTTGTGGCTCGTTTTCCTGACAACCCTAATTATTTACCTTCACTCCTTGACTTATGTCTTGTCTCTGACCCTAGCTTAGGTTCAGTTTCTCCCTTTTCTCCCTTAGGTGGTTCTGACCATGCAATGATCTCTATAAATCTTTGTTCTCGTACTTCTTTTTTGGGCTCTACTTATCATCGCACCACCTACTACTACCCTAAAGCTGACTGGGATTCCTTTCGTGATTTTCTTCGTGATGGTCCTTGGGCTGATATTTTTTCTCTCTCAGCTGACAAATGCGCCTCCTACATAACCTCCTGGATTCAGGCTGGAATGGAAGCTTTTATTCCTTCTCGTCGGTTTCAAGTCAAGCCTCATTCTACTCCATGGTTTTCTCCTTCTTGTGCGGCTGCTATATCCAATCGTAATCATTTTTTTCATCTTTTTCAAAAGAACAACTCTCTTGAGAACAAACGACTATTTATTATTGCAAGAAATCGATTTAAAAAGGTGCTTTCTGATGCTAAACTCCATTATTTTCAGTTCACTAAATCTCGCATCTTATCGCAGAAGTTAGGCTCTAAGGACTTTTGGAAAATCTTCAACAGCATTATTAACAAGGGTAGATCTAACATTCCATCTCTCATTCATGGGACTGATCTTAATACCTCTCCCAAGGATAAGGCAGAACTATTTGCAAAGAACTTTTCTTCTAATTCCACTCTTGAATCTTATGGACATTCTCTTCCTTCCATTCCAGTCAAACAGGTTGACCCGTTGTTAGACATTCAAATCACTCCGGCTTCTGTTGCTAAAGTCATATCTCAATTAAACTCGTCTACAGCTTGTGGTCCAGACAACATTCTTGTCACAGTCTTGCAGAATTGTTCTCCAGAACTTTCTTCAATTCTCTCTAAACTATTTAACAAGTGTTTGACTGAGTCTTGTTTTCCTGCTTGTTGGAAAATGGCATCTGTGGTTCCAATATTCAAAAACTCTGGAGAAAATTCTGACCCCTCCAATTATCGTCCGATCAGTCTTCTTTCTGTTATTAGCAAGGTCTTTGAGTCTTTGATCAACAAATTCCTCACATCTCATCTTGAGTCAAATAAACTGCTGTCAGACAATCAATACGGTTTTCGATCCTCTCGCTCTACGGCCGACTTGCTAACTGCTGTAACTGAAAGGTTTTATCGTGCATTAGATGGAGGCGGTGAGGCTAGGGCTATTGCTCTCGACATATCTAAAGCTTTCGACAAAGTTTGGCATGCTGGTCTTCTCCATAAGCTTGCTTCATATGGTGTTTCTGGGAAAGTTTTTGAGATTATCAAATCATTTCTTTCTGACCGGTTTATTAAAGTCATCCTTGAAAGCCAACACTCTTCTTTATTTCCAGTAACTTCTGGGGTTCCCCAAGGTTCCATCCTGGGCCCTGTTTTGTTTCTTATCTACATAAACGATCTTCCTGACAACCTTTCATCTAAAGTAGCTCTTTTTGCTGATGACTCAACTTTATACTCCTGTCTTGACAAAAAGTCTTCTCTTTTCGATCGCCTAGAACAAGCAGCTGGTCTTGAATCTGATCTCACTTCAGTTCACAGTGGCTTGTGAATTTCAACTCTAAAAAAACTCAACTGCTTACTGCAAACAACTACCGTAATATGTTCAACATTCCTATAAAGTTGCATCTCTTTCTCTTTTCTACAGATACTATCATGGTCACTGCTTAAAGGAGTTATCATCTCTAGTTCCATCAACTAAAACTCATTCTCGTTTTACTCGTCATTCAGCTAAGTCTCATTCGTTTACTGTATCTGTCCCAGCATGCTCTAAAAACTTTTATTCATCTAGTTTTTTTCCCCGCACTTCAATCCTTTGGAACTCTCTCCCATCTTCATGTTTTCCTGACTCATACAACCTTCAACTTTTCAAGTCTTCTGTCAACCGTTTCCTTGCTCTATAACTCTGTTCTTTTTTTTTTCCTAGTAACTCCCAACTTAATAGTGGTTGCTTGCAGCCTTGTTGGGAGTGAATGCAAATTAAAAAAAAAAAAAAAAAAACTAGTAATGGTTAGAATTGAATAAATACGGGTGCGTATAAACTTTTTTTAAATATATATATTTTTTCTTTAATATATAATTATTTCGATATTTCGCTGATCTATTTTCATCAGGTATAATGAATAAAATAGTTACAAAAAAATCGTTATAGTAAAAACAAACCGTTAAAAAGATAATACTAAAAAGCCAAAATATAATACAAAAAAACTTTTCAAATAACTTACGTCAGCAGATTTTATTAAAAAATGGCCCCCAGGTTTTAGTTGTCACGTTATCACCGTCATCCCGATTGAGAACCACATCACCATTTCTCAACTCCTGTCGAACCCTAGCCTTGTTTATTTCGAGTGACTCTCTAAATTTTACAAAATATATAAAGAAAAGTCCTTAACATAGTAATTATTCATACAACCGAACCAAAAACTTACAGGAGATATGTAGATGATTGTCACGCTCGAATTGTTTCAATAAAACAACAACAAATGATCCTGAACATCCTTAATGAACAACATCCTGCCATAAAATACTCAGTGGAACTTGAAAACGACCTCGAACAACTCAATTTCCTAGATATTAATATTACAAACACAGGCTCCGGAGATTATGAATTTCAAATACATAGAAAAGAAGCTATTACAAATGTTCAACTTAAAACTAACTTAAACATTAATTCTAACATTATTATTCGCGTTTTCAAAGGATTTTCGTGTTGTGTAAAAAGAATTTGCTTTCAAAAACACCTTAAAAAGAAATTGATTTTCTAATAGACATCTTTGTTGAAAATGGCAACGACAAGAACATTCTAAATAGTATTACTATAGACCAGGGCTGTGGAGTCGGAGTTGCGGAGTTGTGACAATTTTACCGGAGTCGGAGTCGCTAAAAAATATCGCGACTCCGTAAAAATTCTTAGTATTGCACGTGCATGTACAAAACATGCAATTAACCTTGTGTTTATACTAAACATCAATGAATGTTTCATAAATTTGTCAAAAAAAAAGTTTCAACTTACCGGGCAATATTTTTTAAAGAATTCAAAGAAATTTTTTAAAATTTTGCTTTGGAGTTGGAGTCGGAGTTGGTGTCGGAGTCGGAGTTGTACTCAAAAAATTTCAACAGCTGGAGTCGGAGTCGGAGTCGTTACTTTTTTTTTACGACTCCACACCCCTGCTATAGACTATTTAAAAAACGGTTCAAAAAACACCACATTTCAACCATTAGATACCCAACCCTTTATAAAAATACCTTGGATACCAATTGTTGGTCCAAAACTTCGTAAAGAATTTTGAAAGCAAAATATAAAGGTTATTTTCACATCAACTCCCAATTTAAAAAGTATTTTTTGCAACAATAAAACTAAACTACCACTAAACACAGACCCTGGCGTATACCAGCTAAAATATTCATGCGGTTCGATATACATTGGCGAAACTAAAAAAAAAGGTGATATCGAGATGTATTGAACTTCAAAAAAACAGCTTAAAAGAAAAATGGTCCAGTTCGGGTGCAACTAAACATTCTAAAACATGCCATGGTAAGTTTGATTGGTTGCACTCCAAAACATTATCTGTAGCCTCAAATTTTCAAAAAAGATTTAATATATCCTTAATGTATCCAAAACAGCTGTAAGTGTATTACACCAATCGTATTTTGTGGTTCAGTCTCTGGATAAATGATTTTTAATTATGTTCTAGGAATAAAAGGGACTAATAATGTCTTATGTGCGATAGAGCTAAAGTATTATAGTTTGATTTTGTTTGCTTTTCTGGCTGGTAAATGACAGTTTTTGGTCCAATATGTATATATGTAAATTGTTTTCTGGAACAAAAGTTATTATTAGTACAATAACCTGAAGTGAAGAAAATTCATCAAAAGAAACATATTTTTTCTTAATTATACTCTAACCATTTATTGAAAGCACTTGATATTGCATTTTACTGACCACTCAGAAAAATACTATATCACTTGAATACCATGTGTGAAATAAAGATTCATGGCTTTCAATTGGTTTAGACTTTTCTAAGAGGTTTATACTAATTGTTTGCCACATGCCGATAAAAATATTGAATTTAGTCCTTAGTCAGTAGTTAATATACTTAAGCAAATGAGTTGTGTTAATGGCTCGGGAAAAAATGACCATACCAACAAAAAATTACTGTTGACCCAAGAAAAATTTGTTTTATTTTAAAAGATTTTTGGACATTCCACTCTCATCTTTTTTAGCAAGGGATAAAAAAAAAATAAAAAAAAGATAAAAAAATTTCTTATTGGTTTAAAATAAATAAACTCTAAACATTGGCAAAACTAAATGGACATTTTTCCATCCACGCTTAAAAAAATAAGATTGCCAACTCTAATGCCTGACCTTTTTATTGACAATATCGTTATAAATAGAGAAAAAGTTGTAAAGCTTTTAAGAGTGTATATTGATGAAAATCTATCTTGGAAAAATCATATTGACAGTACCTCCTTAAATATTGCAAAATCTATTGGCATTATATATAAAGCTAGAGGCATATTAAACAAACAGCAACTAACGCAGCTATACTATTCCTTTATTAATTGCCACATCAATTATACAAATACAGTATGGGGTAGCAATAATAAAACAAAACTTAAATCTCTTTATCATCATCAGAAACACGCAGCTCGCGCAATAAATTTTAAAAAGCGTTTTACGCCTTCTAAGCAATTTCTGCAGAAATTGAATGTCTTAAATATTTACCAACTAAACGTATATAACATTTTATGCTTAATGTTTAAATGTAAACTAAACTTATCTCCTTGTGTATTTAAAAATCATTGTGTAAAACCCAAAAATAAGTATGATTTACGTACTGATAATTATCTTAATGCCTTTTTTTGTCGGAATAAGTATACTCGATTTTGTATTTCTTATCGTGGTCCATATGTATGGAACAAAATAGTTATACCTAGTATAGATTTTTATATTAATTTCAATTATTTCAAACAAAAATTAAAAGAAATTATTTTTTCTCTAGAAAACATCTTTATTTACTTCTAACGATTATATATTTTTCAGTTTTATTTTAATTTTGTTAATTTTACTGTAATCCATATAACTTGACTACGGAAATTGTGAATTTATATTATTTAAATATTGTTGAAACTATAAATTGTACAAGACTTCGTGATAAGATCTACATGATCTTCTAGAAGTCCTTCCAATCTTTTATGTACATTATATTTTATTGTAAAGAATTATTATGGTAAAAAAAAAAAGTTTGAAGGCTTAACACCTTTAGCCTGGAAGCAGTCACATGTTACACCGTTGTTTAAAAAAGGGAGTCGTCTTGATGCCGCTAATTACAGACCAGTGTCTATTACTTCAGTTCCATGTAAAGTAATGGAAAAGATTATCAAGGAACAGATAACTAAATATCTTGAAAAAACGAGCTGCATCTCAAATAATCAACATGGATTTATGTCCAAAAAGGGATGCACGCCTAACTTATTGGAAAGTATCGACTACATTACAAAAGCGTTAAGCAAAAGAAATTTTGTCGATATTGCATTTTTGGACTTTGTAAAAGCGTTTGAGTTTCACGATGCTGATTGTCTGATTCTTCAAAATGATTTAAACATTATCTTAGAGTGGTCAAAAGAATGGCTTATGTAATTAAATGTTTCAAAGCGTAAAGTTATGCACCTTGGTCATGGAAATATAAATCATGAATATGTAATGAATGATGGTAATACATCTCTTATTATAGCGGCAACGGATATTAAAAGAGACCTGGGTATCTTTTTATCTAACGATCTAAAATGGAATCAACACATACAGGTTGCAATACGTAGAGCAAATATGATACTCGGCCTACTAAAAAAAACATTTAGATCAAAAGATATTAAGCTTTGGGCTAAACTATATACTACATATGTTAGGCCGCACCTGGAATTCGCTGTTCCGGTATGGTGTCATACCGGAACAGCGAATTCCAGGTGCGGCCTAACATATTTAATTCAGCACAAAGCAACAAAAATTCCTCATGATATAACAAGTTTACCTTATGCTGAAAGGTGTCGGCGTCTCAATTTTACCTCTTTGGAAACTCTCAGGCGACGGGGCGACTTGATCCAACAGTTTAAACTTGAAAACGGTTTTGAAATTGTTAATTGGCATAATCCACCTCTTTGCAGATCACCATCCAACGTACTAACGCGTGATTTCACTTACAATTATGCTCGACATAATTTCTTCACAAATCGTATTGTGAATGATTGGAATTATTTACCGTTGTCAAGCAAAAAGGCTCCGTCAATTAACTCATTTAAAAGTAGAATTGACAAGTATTTTCTTCCTACAGCTGCAAACAGTGCATCTTTTACTGAAGATGAACTGCGCGTTTAATTTAATTAATTCGTGCTTTAGCAGCTACAAATATTGACTTTTTAGGTACATTTGTCATAAACGTAAACTGTAATTAAATAAAAGCAAAAAAATAAAAAAAAAAAAAAATAAAAAAAAAATTAAAAAAAAAAAAAAAAAGCTTTTGTTTTTTAATCTGTTTATTGGATTGTTTTTTTATTTATTTGTCATGTAATCTATAAAGACTTATTTAAATATATTACTATTACATCAGTTAAAAAAAACGCCGAAGGTTTTCGAAAATATTTTCCCTAAAACATTAAACCGATAAAACACTCGATCTACCGGAAGATTTAAAAAACTTTTCCGTACATCAAAACTTACGAGCTTTGCCATTTCCTATCGTGGCCCAATGCTACGAACCATTTTAAAAGCCTGAGTTTTTTTTTTTTTTTTTTTTCCTTTAATCCTGTTTGTATATATATATATATATATATATATATATATATATATATATATATATATATATATATATATATATATATATATATACAAAAACGGAAAATTAATACAATATATATATATATATATATATATATATATATGGCCGGCGCGATAGGGGGGTGTGAAGGGTGTTACCCCCCCCCCCCCCATCAATGATTTTTAGTCGGCAAATTGGACCCTTTTAGACTAGTTAGTCGGCAAATGTCGACCCTTTCGATATAGGTTAGTCGGTAATCTAGACAGTCGGCAAATGTCGTCATAGCAGTCGGCAAATTTTGGAAAACAACCTTTTTTTTTTTTTTTTAGTCGGCAAAATATAATGCCCCCCCCCCACGTGACACCTACTCGCGCCAGCCCTATATACATATATATATATATATATATATATATATATATATATATATATATATATATATATATATATATATATATATATATATATATATATATATATATATATATATATATATATATATATATATATATATATATATATATATTGTATTAATTTTCAGTTTTTGTTACAATTAAATTCCGTAATATAATACAAAATACTCTTATTCTTTCAATAATAAACCAGTTATAAATATAAAAAATCAAAGACAAAATAATAAGAGTTAATTATTAAAAAATATATATATAAAAAACGCGGAAAACTTGCAGAAAACCATTAAGTCTTATCAATAAGAACCGTTGTAATAATTATGTTTTTACATCATTAAATTCCTATAATAGTGTTAAAAGCAAAACTTAATTAACTAAAACTTAATTAACTAATTACCTTCTTAAGGTAAATAGTATTAAAACCAAAAACTTTTTAATGTAAACAAACAAAAAAAAAACAGTTTAAAAAGAAATCATTAATAAGATTTGTATACTTTGAAATATTCTTTTTTATTAGTTTTTGAAAGCAATTTATATTATTTACACCTGGTAAATTACTATATTTTGCCAAGATTTTAATGAGATACTTATGAGATAAGATGAGTTGTAAACTTAAAGAAGCCAATACCTCTAAAAATTTCAAAAATAACATAGTCGAACTTATTGCCAATCAAGATTCTTTACATGATTTTTTCTAACAATACACTTTTATTCCCAATTTTTATTGCCAAAGGTTACTGATGATAAGATTTTATCTTCTTCAGGTTCTCCGGTCTCGTAACTACTATAAATAATGAAATGCACTTGTATTTATATAAAAATATTAATATTTTTAAATATTTTATCCGAAATTACTTTTAATTGTAAATGGTTGCTTGACAAAAATAAATAGATAAATAATAAATAGTGTGCATCATTAAAAAGTAAGTACTAATAATTAAAGATATTTATTAAATTCTTTATGTTTTAGTAAAAACAATAATTTTTGATATACATTTTATTAATATTTAATCAGAAATCAACCAAAAAATTAATAATATAAGTGAATTACTTACTAATTACAATTTTTTTTGAAAAAGTTTTGTTTTTTATATTTTTATATTTATGCAGTACAATCTCTTTACAGGGTTATTCATTCTTATATGCGCGTCTATTCATTTTTATATGCGCCTTTATTCATTCTTATATGCGCATTTATTCATTTTTATATGCGCCTTTATTCATTCTTATATGCGCATTGATTCATTTTTATATGCGCCTTTATTCATTCTTATATGCGCATTTATTCATTTTTATATGCGTCTTTATTCATTTTTATATGCTTATTTATTCATTTTTATATGCGCGTTTAATCATTCTTATATGCGCCTTTATTCATTCTTATATGCGTTTTACAAAAGCAATTGTAAAAAAACAAATTGAACAAAAAAAAATCATTTAAGCAATTTGTTTTGAAAAAATAGTTTATTTTTTCAAAACAAACTTTTCTTATTTCCAGGTAAACGAGGTTAAAAATACTTAAAACGAAGACCTTTTAAATTCGACGATGGTTTATTTAATTTAGTATTAGTTCTTTGTAATTTTATTATTAAATTTCTTGATTGATTAAGTTATTATTTATCTAATTATTCATTTATCTCGATTTAAATTTACTTATTTATAATTATTATTAACATCAAATTATACATCCCTATGTTTGTATATGCGTCAACCACCCATAAAATCTCTAATATAATTTAATATAAACGATAAATACGCTTTTAAATTTTTATATAGACATATTTAAAATATAAATTAGGTTGTTTTCATTGATATTTATTTAAGAAATGGTTGCCGATCCAGCGCTTGATTTATATAACTACGCATATGGTTGTAAAATGGAACTATATTAAACTCTGTAGTATCCATAATATTTTTAAGTTTCCTGATTACCTCATCCGTATTTCGAGGCCTTTCTCCCTGTTTGTAAGTATGTTTTAAAGAAGAAAAAAATTCTTCTATTGGATTAAGCTGTGGCGTGTAAGCTGGCAGATACTTAATAGCTATACCATGAGAGGCTAGTGTTTGCCTAACAGAAAGACTCCAGTGGAATTTACAATTGTCCATAACAAGCACCGGCGCTTCCACATTTGCATTCCTAATCGCTGGTGCCATCATTGTAGTTATGAAAGTACAAAATGAATCTGCATTCCGCCTCCAGTTTTTGTTTCATAAGCAAGCACTCCCATTGTTGAAACAGCACAAATTAAACTAACATTCTTGCCACGATTTGCAGGCGACTGTAAAATTGCTGGCGCACCTCTAAGCGAATAACCATATGTGCTGTTAGTGTGCACATTAAATCCAGTTTCATCCAAATAAATAAGTTTTTCATCTGAAATTCCGTTAACTTCGCTTGCAAATGCATAACGTGCATTAATAATTCGTGTTGAATTTCGTTCTTCTGGCACATGCACAACATGTTTTCTTGATAAATCCGAGCGTTTGAGTTTTCTTGAAATAGTAGGCTGAGACATGTTGAAGCCTGTTGCAGAAAGATTTTCTTTTATTGCTTTTTGCGTGCAAAGATTGTTTTCTTGTACGCATAATTCGATAATATTTTTTATTTGAGCGTTTATAGGTCTTTCACCTCGTTTTTTATCAGAAGACGACTTGAATGCAGTCATGTCGTCGAATTCTCCTCTGTTTAACTTAACGACAAGATTTTGAACTGTGCGCTTCGATAAATTAAGAGAAGTGGAAATGCTTGTTGTAGATTGATTTCTTTCAACTAAATGCTTAAGCATTTCAATGTGCTCTTTTGTAACATTTTTCCTTGTTTTACGATTATTTTCTATTCCATCCATAGGGTAAAAATTTGGTATTAATAATTTTAAACAATTAAATAATAAATCTAGAAAAATAAATAATTAGCTAAAAAAAATAACTTAATTAATCAAGAAATTTAATACAATAATACAATTTAATACAATGTAATAAAATTACACTAAGAACTAATACTAAATTAAATAAACCATCATCAAATGTAAAAAGTCTTCGTCTTCAGTATTTTTAAACTCGTTTACCAGGAAATAAGAAAAATTTGCTTTGAAATAATAAACTGCTTTTCAATGATTTTATTAAACGATTTTTTTTGGTTCAAATTGCTTTTTTACAATTGCTTTTGTAAACAACATAAAAATGAATAAATGAGCATATAAGAATGAATAAATGCGCATATAAGAATGAATAAAGGCGCATATAAAAATGAATAAATGCGCATATAAAAATGAATAAAGACGCATATAAAAATGAATAAATGCGCATATAAGAATGAATAAAGGCGCATATAAAAATGAATAAATGCGCATATAAGAATGAATAAAGGCGCATATAAAAATGAATAGACGCGCATATAAGAATGAATAACCCTGTAATTTGAATTTAATGGGAAAATATAAAAGTTCGAGTTAAAGAGATTCTCGAATTAAAGAAAGTTGACTTTTTTTCAAATATTCTTTTCAAAGTAACGAATAGAAATCAAACAAACAAATAAATAGTAATTCTTAGGCCTAAAAGAATTATATATTATGAGTTTTAAACTTTCGATTTAGAAAAAAAAAAAAAAAATCAGTAATTGTGTTTTTATGAGCTAGTAAATTCATGTCAAAGACACGATTTACATCTTTAAGAGTCTTTGTCAAATTATCTCCAAATTAGTTTGCTTTTTCTCAAATTAGTCTATCAATCCTTCCGAAGCTTGAAAATTTTAGAAGCCTTACTCTATCGCAAAATATAAAGCTTTTTATTTTACCAGCAAGCCACTAATTGCAATGAGTGCTGATAATGCACCATGGTGCTTTATCAGCACTCATTCGTTTGAACCATTTAAGTACAGATTTGTTTACTAGGTAATACGAATCAACTTTTACCCGTTCAGTAGAATTTTTTTAACAAAAAGCGTCAAAGATTTTATTCTTTATCTTTATTCTTTTTCCAGATTGAAAGAGTGTTTTTGGAATATCTTTTTTCGAAACCTCTATTTGTTTTTCCTTTCTTCAATTACATTAGAGTTTTTTATTTCCGCTTTAAATAGTTTTTTCTATGTCTTTTTGATGCCATCATTTTTTTTTTAAACAGTAGAAAATAATTTACAGTAATTGTTTTTCAAAAACTCACAACATTCGAAATTTGAAAAAAGATTTTGACGTTTTAATGAGCTTTTTACACGTCAGAAGTTAAGAAAGTTCGATTTACAGAGAGAATCTTGCTGACAGGCCAAAAAAATCCATTCGAATTGTGGAGGTTTTCGAATTATAGAAGTTCGAATTATAAAAAGTTAAACATATAAGAGTTTCTTAAGCGCATTTCACGGTGACTTTCAATTTATTCGAATTATGGAGGTTTTCGAATTGAGGAGATTCGAATTAGAAAGATTGTACTGTATTATTATTTTTAAACATTTTAGTCAAAAGCCTTAGAATGTCTGAAAGAAAAATGAAAAGATTGTCCGGATTTCAGTATAAACGAAAGCGAGGAGAAAAACAAAATGAACGTAAAAAAATCTTTGGTTCACTAACAAAATATTTGGAAAAGGCAAAACCATCAGAGACGGAATGCTTGTAGTAGTTAAACAAATTTAAGTAGTGAAATTTCTTCTGATAAAAATGAAATTGAATTATTTGCAGTAAATACAAATGACAATATTATTTAATATCATTTATTAAATGTTTTGTGTGGAGTCCCGCAGGGATCAATTCTTGGTCCACTCCTTTTTCTTATATATATAAATGACTTCTGTAATGCATCCTTAAAACTGAATTCAGTCATGTTTGCAGATGAAACGAATCTATTTCTTGCCAACAATGATATCAAAACATTATATGCTGACATGAATATAGAACTAGTTAAAGTAAACAACTGGTTTAAAGCTAACAAACTCTCGCTTAATGCTGAGAAAACAAATTATATACTATTCCATAAAAAAATACAAGAGGAAAGTCTTCCTCTCAAATTGCCTAAACTATTCCTAAATGATAAACTAATTAAAAAGCAATCCAATATAAAATTCTTAGGAATCATTGTTGATGAAAATTTATCTTGGGTTCCTCATATAATATACATCCAGTCAAAAATCACTAAAACCATAGGTTTGATGTATCGAGTTCGCTCTTACGTCAATACACAAAGTCTGAAATTAATCTACTTTGGGCTAATACATAGCTTCATCAGCTATGCAAACATTTCATGGGCAAGTACTCAAACATCAAAGCTTAAAAAACTGTATAGTTTGCAAAAACATGCTTGCAGAATCATTTACTATAAGGATAGGCGTGAACATGCTAAACCCTTAATAAGTGATATGAAAATTATGAATGTGTTTGAAATAAATGTCTATCAGCATTTAATTTTCATGTATCGTTACAATTACAATATCTCTCCTATAATCTTTAATAACAAGTTTGAATTAAATAAAAATGACAACTATAATCTTAGAGCAAATATGTTGAACACATATAAACTGCCTCGGATAATAAATAAATATTCAGAATATTGCATTTTATCGAGGTCCTAAAGTATGGAATACCTTTCAAAAAGGATTCAAAGGTACGGTAAATTCGTTAAGTTCATTCAAGTTTATAACAAAAAAAGAAATTTTTAAAATTTAAGAAACTTTTTTAGTTAATGTTACCACTCTACTTTTTTTTGTTCTTGTCGTTGTTGTTTAACAATCTTATTAGCAAATTACGCATTTTATTACGATATTTACTACGATTTAATTGAAATTTTATTACGTATATATTTTACGAAATGTTTTATGAAATTTTATTACGTATTACGTAATACGATATTTTATTAAAATTTTATTAAAGGGGTTCTATGAAAAGATTGCGATGACGTACTGTCATCCTCATCTTCTTTGAGCCCCTATCTGTTTTTACTTACTTTTTTTTTTTAATGAAGCACGAAGTTGTAAAATTCTTATGTTATAAAGCAGAAAAAAAAAAAAAAAAAAAAAAATATTTGTATTTTCTGCTAATAATTCATTTTCATTTTTATATAGGAGATAATATGAGATAATACAGTTATAAAATGGGAGATAACACAGTTACAAATATCGACGATATCACAGGAAATGCTTGCAGTGGCCTAGCAAATCTAAGTTATGATTTTTTTTCCGAAAATACAAATGCAGTGAAAATATCAACGATATCACTAAAATTGATGAAGCATGTTCTGCTATGTGTCTGAAACTAAATGATCCAGCTTGCTGGCCATTAACGCTTACGAATAAAATGGTGGATACTTTAATCAAAAAAGGTCCTATTCAAAATATAAAATCTACATATCCAGAAAATAAATTGGGAAGATCTTTTTCAAAGGTTTATTTCTATAAAAAATGCCAAAGGGTGAAAAATTTAAACGTAAGTGGTTAATCTATTCTCCAAAAAATAATGCCATATTTTGTTTCTGTACTAAATTATTTGTCAAACAAAAAATAAAGTTAGTTAATGAATGTTTCAACGATTGGCAACACACATCTGAAAACTTATCTCATCACGAAAAAATATCAATGCACATTGAAAACTGCACTCATTGGAAAGAATTAGAATTAAGGTTAAAAAGAAAAACTACAATTAATAATAATATGCAATGGTATAATGATGCCGAGAAAAAACGATGTGTCAAATTGTCACACGCATAATATCTGCGGAAAAATTTCTAGCAGGACAGTGTTTAGCTTTTAGAGGTTCTTCCAGCAAATTGTACGAAAAAAATAATAAAAATTTCATAGAAGCAATTGAAATGATAGGAAAATTTGATGATATAATGGCAGACCACATAAAACACGTAAATATTTCAGTCATTTTAGACTGTTCGCCGGATGCTGGACATGTCGAGCAAATTACAATGATTTTTAAATATCTAGGTACTAAAAATAATAAAATTGAAGTAAAAGAAAATTTCATTCTTTTTTTAATCAAGCTGAAAAAAGTACTGGAGAATTTTTGTATAATTTTTTATTTCAAAAATTAAAAATCTTGAACTAAATATTAGCAACACGAGGGGCCAGAGATACGACAAAGGGTCTAATATGTCCGGAAAACATATCGGATTGCAAAAACGAACTTTGGACAATTATCCACGAGCTTTCTTTATGCCATGCAACGTGCATACATTAAATTTGCCGATTATTGATACAGCTAAAATTTCGTATCCAACAGTGGTTTTTTTTGGTACTATATCATCAATATATAATTTCTTTAGTGGTTTACCATTTAGAATGCTAATTTTAAAGAAAAATTTTTAACATTGAAACAGGTTAGTGAAACTCGGCGAGAAGCAAGAATTAAAGCGATACCACTGCGACATGAATTAGGAGAAATTTACGGTAGCCTTATAGAAATAGCTGAAGAATGTTCAACACCAACAGTTCAGCATAAAGCTGAATGTATGGCAATGAAAACTAAATCTTATAAATTTATTTGTTCAATAATAGTACGAAATCTTGGAAAAGGTAGATGTCATTAGTAAAATGATGCAGAAAGTTTCTTGAAATATCAGTTTATGTGCTGAATAATTAATAGAAGTTTTGAAGTTTTTCAAAAGCATTAGAAATGATAAATGTTTTGAAATAGTTTAAACATTTCTAATGAAATTTGTAAAACAGTTGAAACAGAATCGGATTTCCCTGCTGAAATTAGTGTACGTCGCCGACGTCACCGAAAACAATTTAGCTATAAAGGAAAAGAAGATATTAAATTTACTTCAAAAGAATATTTTCAAATTAATTTTTATTATGTAATACTAGATACAGATATTTCATCTCTTACTAACCGTTTTGAAACTTTGTCAAATTTCGAACAATGTTTTTTTTTTTCTACAAATTTATTGATATCGGAGATGAAGAAATAAAAAAAAGTTGATTCGATCTTCATTAAAAATTCAAAGATGGTGAATCCTGTGATACCAATGGTGTAGAATTGTATGAAGAAATGATTTCTTTGAAAATAATCGTAAAAGACAAAAAGCAGCCCAAAGAACTCCTAAATTTTTAATATAAATACAACTTGGAGACATCTTTTCCAAATGTCGCCACAAGTTTAAAACTTTTTCTAACAATTCCAGTTTCTGTTGCTTCAGTAGAGCGAAGTTTCTCAAAACTGAAAATAATTAAAAATTACCTGAGGACATCCATGACACAAGAACGTCTCAGTAATGTTTCAATTGTTACAATAGAAAGTGACATTGCCGATTCGTTAAATATTCAAGAAGCGATTGAACAATTTGCTTTCATAAAATTGCGTCGGGTTAATTTTTAATTTCATTTTAATATGTAAATGTTAATTTTACATGAAGTTTTGTAAATATGAATTAAAAATTAAATTTTGCGTACATACTCTTGCTTGATGACAATACTATATTTAATAATTAGTTTTGTGATATGTCAATTAGTTTAGTTAATTTTGATTAAGTTTATTTTTTAAATGAAAATTAGAATAAAATTTTATAAATAAGTATAGTTTTTGTAATTGTTTTCGTGGTTAAATGTGCGTGTTTAGCATATTTGGAAAAGGCATTGACTTCGCAAACGGAATGTCTAAGGTTCGAGACCCGCATCTTCGCTGAGCTCTTTTAATTTTTTTTTACATTCGCATACAGCCGAATGTTTATAAAATAAAACACTAGTATCAGAAAAAATTGATTGCAAAATTTGTGTTTTAATAACATACAAAAGCATTGGGTTTTAAAACTCGTTTGAAATTTTACTTGTTTACTTTAGATTATTACTAATAAGCACTTCAGGGAGAAGCTTTACATATTGGACCAAGAACCATCTTTTATTTTGTATTTTATATATGCATATAAAATATGTATATATAAGTGAGTTTTTTTTAGGTAATTTGAGTTTTTTTAGGTAATTTAATGTAATAAGTTACTGTTATATTAAACATAGAATAATTTTATTGTTGACGATATTTATATATTTACTTTACATTACAATTCTATTACTTGTAATTTTTTTGCCTGCTTAGGAAAATTAATGGGTGCTTTTTTATATTTTTAAGTTCTATGTTTAATTTTATTCGTTTTTGTATTTACTGAAACCTATTTTCACTGTAACTTGTATTTAGTTTTTTTGTGCTTGAAACGTGCGCTAGAAAAATTATTTCTAATCACCACTCAAAAACATGAATAAATAATGATTTTATAATTACAGAAGCAGATAACATGCAGAAAATCAATAGCAGCATGCTGCAATATTTGTATGCATACTAAAATACTTTGAAAGTGCTACGAAAGGTAAGAGTACAGTCACATCAGAGATCATACCGTTTCTTGACTATACTTGGGACAAAACAACTAGAATCAAAACTGTCGTTGATGAACTTAAAACTGATTTTAAAAGTCATTTTCATTTATACAAAGGTAATGTTCGTCTGAAAATTGCAATGGTGCTCAAACCCCGTTTCAAGTGAAATTTTTTAAAGAAACAGACCATAGCATGTTTAAGAAAATTTTATATCAAAGGTACTATCGCTTTTATTTGGAGTGTCGATACTCTAAATGAAAGCGGTAGTACTCTTGATATAAAATTTGCTTGCTTGTTGTAAATAATCATTTACAACAAGAAAAAGAAGTTGATTTTGTTAAAGACTCTGATCGTGATGGTCAAATCAAAAAAGAAAACAAATAAGCATGGGTATATACAGTTTTTTAGATCTAATGGGTATAAATGAAAATGCTTCAGAGAAATGTGAAAACATTGATGGAGGGGGAAAAAAGTATAATAGTAAAAATTCTAGAGGAAAAACTCTTAACTTAAGAGGAAAATGGTACGAATAAAAAATATCTAAATAAAATTGTTATTTTTTTAACTTATTTCAAATTTAGTTAAAAATTGATATTAATTTTCAAATTAAATATTTTGTTGCATTTAGCCCTGTTACTAGAAATTTATTTACAAGTTAATTTGCACACCAGAGTTGCCTGTAGACAAAATTATATTACATTTATATTATAGAAAGATTACTGCAGACAAAAGCTATTTACAGACCGTGTCTTCCTGTAGTTAGGGGTTTGGTCGCATTTAACATTTTAAATTTTTCATGCACAACATAGTTATTTATCAACTATAAATGTTTATTTATCAACTATAAATGTTTATTTATCAACTATAAATGTTTATTTATCAACTATAAATGTTTATTTATCAACTATAAATGTTTATTTATCAACTATAAATGTTTATTTATCAACTATAAATGTTTATTTATCAACTATAAATGTTTATTTATCAACTATAAATGTTTATTTATCAACTATAAATGTTTATTCTTTATTATTTATAAGTTGAATAAGAGTATTCTTTTTTCCTTACGTGATTAAAAATTTAAAATATAAGTTTAAATTTTAAATTGGTTCATAGTTTTAATTCAACACGGACGAAGTTAACTTCTACTTTACCCTATCAACATAATAATTCTACTTTAGCCTATCAACATTATCAAATAAATATCCTTATTAGTAGAGGGATGTTTACAATTACACCAGCTCCGATAAAGACACTAACAAGCCCTTTATTAAAACCCAATAAAAGTTTAGGATTTGATGATATAAGTAGTAATGTCATTATCAAATCAATAAAACAAATTACAATTCCATTACTACATATTTTTAATTTATCTCTAAAACAAGGCGTTTTTCCAGATAACCTAAAAATTGCAAAAGTAATTCCAGTGTTAAAATCAGTTGATCCTTCCGATGTTACGAATTATAGACCAATCTCAATTCTTTCTTGTTTTTCTAAAATATTAGAGCGGGTTATGTATAATAGACTATGTTCCTTTTTAAATATTAATAATATTCTTTATCATAAACAGTTTGGATTTAAATCTGGTCATTCAACTGATCATGCAATCACTCACCTTGTTCATGATATATTTAAAGGGTTTGATGAAGACAAGTATACCCTAGGTGTATTTATCGATTTAAGTAAAGCTTTTGACACTGTCAATCATCAAATCTTTCTATCCAAACTGAAAAGTTATGGTATAATAAATACTAATTTGTCCAGGTTTGATAGTTACTTGACTAATAGAAAGCAGTTTATTTCATATGATAGCGGAAAAACGGAATATAAGTCAATCACCTGTGGTGTTCCTCAAGGGTCAATTTTAGGACCACTTTTATTTCTCGTTTATATTAATGACTTATATAAATTTTCTAACATTTTAAACTTAATTTTGTTTGCAGATGATACAAACTTGTTTTATTCTAGTAAAGATATCAGTAAATTATTTCAAACAGTAAACAAAGAACTTGAAAAATTAACCCAATGGTTCAAATCAAACAAACTATCTTTGAACATCAATAAATCCAAATACACTTTGTTCCATCGTCTTCATAAAAAACAAGATATTCCATTAAAACTTCCTGATCTTTTTATTGATAACGCATTATTAAAAAGAGAGCAATCAATAAAGTTTTTAGGTGTGGTTCTGGATGAAAATTTAACCTGGAGGGACCACATAGGTCTAATTGAAAATAAAATATCAAAAAATATAGGTGTTTTGTATAAAGCCAAGCAGTTTTTAAATCTATCTTGTTTAAAAAACTTATATTTTTCTTTAATTCATTGCTACTTAAATTATGCAAACGTTGCTTGGTGCAGCACAAACGCAACAAAAGTAAAAAAACTGTTTAGTAAACAAAAACAGGCTATAAGGATAATTACAAACGTAGACCGTTTCTCTCACACCAAAACATTATTTAATAAACTTAATATTCTAAATGTATATAAACTAAACCTTTACCATATTCTTATCTTCATGTTTAAACTTGATAAAAAAATATCACCAATGTTATTTAATTCACTTTTTGAAAAAATAAACCACATATACCCTACCAGATTTTCAAAAAACAATTACATTCAATCCAAAACACATTATTCAGCAACCAAATATTCAATTGCAAATCGAGGTCCTAAGCTGTGGAATACAATATTAAATAATGAGCTGAAATCTAATTATTCTTTAAACCAGTTTAAAACAAAACTTAAGCAATTACTGATGATACATGAAAATGAATTAAAGTTCTTCTAAAAAGCTTTTTAAACTAGCAAACAAAAACAAAAATTAACCTACTAATTACTCTTTAATATTATATTTAATATTCTAAACAATAGTCTGCTATTGTAAATGTATTTCTTATCTTATAAGTTTTGAATTTACAAACGATTTTTTAAGTTTTATTATTTGAAATACTAATTACTAAAAATATTGTAAAATTTTATAATTTCAATTTTTATTAAAAAAAGTTATTGTAAATTCTTTTTGTAATATTAATACTTATATATCATCTTATTTTACTAATAAGTTCTTAAATATAAATACTCTTTGAATTACTAAATATTTTAAACGTTATATATTTTATTTTTTACATTTTGTTAAAATATTTTATTTGATGAATATGCATTTTTTTGGGGGGCTTAATGATAAGATGAATTTTGTCTTCTTCAAGCCCCAGTCATGTAAATATTTGTTTTTATAAATTACGAGTGTAAATTATTTTCAATCGGCAAATACAATAATAAAAAAAAAAAAAAAAAAAAAAGCGTGATATGGAAAGGTTCTCAATGATAAATTTGTGCGCACCTCCTTCATATTTTAAAAGTGAACCTATGTTCAGCACTACGGGAAACATATTTTGAGCCCAAAGAAACAGGCTGTTCATAAAATAATTGTACATAAAATAATAAAAATACATAAAATAATAAAATACATAAAATAATAAAAATAAAAGAAACAGGCTGTACATAAAATAATTGCAGTAAAATGTTTAAAAATTATTTTCAGGAATTATTATTATCCCTTGATAACTAGATTTGCAAGATAGCAAATTTTACCTATGTAAGTGCAAAAGTTTTGACTTAAAATCTTAGCGTCGGTACATACCTAATTAAAAAACGACTTATAATATTTTATGTGTATATAAAAGTATTTTATGTGTATATAAAAAATATCTTAGTGCGTATTCGCATTAAGACAAATAAAATTAATCGGGTGTTCACAATAAATGAATTAGTTGTTCACAATAAAACAATGTAAATTATTTAAATAGCAATAAATATTTTTTAGTGAAACATAGACTGTTGCATTTATTGAACTTTACAGCAGAGCATATGCATATATAAAATAACCCCGTTACTAAAGTTACCTCGTTTATGTGATAAGTTTAAATGATTAATTAAATTACTATCTTATTTTTTCTAATTTAATCTCATTGGTTATGTTTTGTATGTAAAAAATACATAAAACTTTGTGTAATATAAATAATAAATACATGACCAGGGCAAAAAGAAGAGTAAATTTGTCTTATCACTATGCTCCGTAAGTATTTCTTACGTACAAAAAATCAATTTAACAACTTTAGCTTTAAAGCACTTTTCTACAACTTTTGGTTTCAGCATAACGATCAATAAGACTCTCATTATCAATTTTACTTAGCAATTCAAATTCAATGCGTAGGATTCAAAGTGCCAACAATCTCTTTTGTCCAATTGTTGAACGTGGAGCGTTCTTGATCCGCCTTTGTGCGTTAAATAACCGCGCTCCTGGACAGTTTGAAAGGGCGATTCTCAAAAACAACATGGGCGTTTTGAAATGTAGGCTCAAGGTTTTTGGAACAAATGATTTAAATCAGATATCTGATTTAAGATGATGAGGTTATATGACCTGATTCAAGTTGGAAAGTAAATGCTACGGGCCTGATTCAGGTTTATAGCGTATATACAATCTGTTCAAACGTTCAATTTATGTTGGAACAAAGCTTATGAAATGGATACACTCGTTTCCATGAAACAAATTTATAAAACATAAAATTTATGTATTATTTAATGTCTTGCTTATTTATTACCCTTATTGCGCCCGTTAAATGTTTTAAAGAAGAAAAAAAAATTTACTTTTTTTTTTGTATATTTGTTATATAGCAGATTATTGTCGCCAGATATGAAACACTGAGTACCTACTCTTTTTTCATTTTAATATTCATTAAATATATATATATATATATATATATATATATATATATATATATATATATATATATATATATATATATATATATATATATCATATATATATATATATATATATATATATATATATATATATATATACATATATATTTAATAATAATAATTTAATAATAAATATATACATATATTTAATAATATATATTTAAATATAAAAAATGTTCAACCAAAATAAACAATATATGAAATAAAAATATAATTCATATACTGGTAATTTTAGTTGAATATTTTTTATATTTAATGAGGGGTGTAGGCTTTATTTCCCTAGAGAATTTTTATAGAAAATATTTTTACATTTACTTTATTTTTAAATTGTGAATTTTAATTGAATTAAACTTGACGTAATTCAATTAAAATTCACAATTTAAAAATAAAGTAAATGTAAAAATATTTTCTATACAAATTCATGTTGTTATAAAATATTATGTCTATGTATTAGTTATAATGTCTACATAATAAATGATCTAATATAACTTTAGAATAATTAAGAGAATTTTGAATTCTCTAAATGATCGTTTCTCAAATAAATTACTAAGATAACATTTAAATTTTTTCTTGTTTATTGATTTTTTTATCACAAGTTTTTTAATATAAAATTTGATTTTGTGTTAAATGGTCTCAAGTGATTTGCGCATAAATCTAATGTAGCGATATAAATATTAAAAAAACAAAGCAAGTTTCCTAGACTGGATTGAGATCATCGAAGAGGATGTTGTTTATACAAATTTTGTTAATGTTCTGTTTTTTGTTTCAAACTGAGCAATATGCAATCGAAAAGAATAGCGTAAATAACTCTTATATAAATTTACATTCAGAAGTAGCTCCCACATTGTCTCCAGCAGTAGCAGGTATTTTAAAGTTATAGAATACTTTTCTTATTGAGAATTAATGTGAAAATTATAAAAGAGGATTGAAATGAATTATAAAAGAGGATTGAAATAAATTTAACAAATAAATCTTCTTTTTTAGTTTTTGGTAAAAAAATATGTGATTGTGATATCCATGAAAAATGTTACGTGAAATTATGCAACCAAAAGAATGAAGTTGATTCAAACTTAAAGTATAAAACAACGTTAGATGACCTAAAGCGTTTATTTACCAGTGAATTACATTCACTCAAAATTGAAATGGATTTAAAATTGACTATCGATAAACCAAAAAAAAGAGAACAACTACCACCAGATGCTCGTGGTGATCAATCGCCAACAGACGCTCGTGGAGATCAACTACCACCAGATGCTCGTGGTGATCAATCGCCACCAGACGCTCGTGGAGATCAACTACCACCAGATGCTCGTGGAGATCAATCGCCGCCAGACGCTCGTGGAGATCAATCGCCACCAGACGCTCGTGGAGATCAATCGCCACCAGACGCTCGTGGAGATCAATCGCCACCAGACGCTCGTGGAGATCAATCTCCACCAGATGCTCGTGGAGATCAATTGCCACCAGACGCTCGTGGAGATCAATCTCCACCAGATGCTCGTGGAGATCAATTGCCACCTGATGCTCGAGGAGATTATAAAACTAACAAAATTCGTGAAAATATTTTGGAAAAAAGGATTCAGTGGCTACTCTCTTTGTAACAAAAAAATTTATTTGAATTAATAAAATATATATTTATATGCATACATCAAACTATAAATGTAAATAATTGTTAACAAATGTAATTAACTGATAAAAGATTACTTTATAAATCATTGAAATACAGAATTTCTTACGACTGTAAGAGTATTAATTTAAAAACAAATTAACTTTAAGTATGTGTTTATCTTGCCTTTAAAATGCATTTACAATATATTATTATACATTCATATATTAACATAACAACAAATTTAATGCCTAAAATAAGAAAAAGTATTTAAAAATTGTGATGTATAAAAACTATAAAATTAATTTTTACTTGCGTGGTTAGAATTAGTAAGTTTCTAAAATCAACGTCAACGAAGCGTTTAAAATATTTTATAACTGCACATGCACAACTTGGTGGTAATGCCAACGTGTCTGTGCAACCAACTTAAAAGTATTAAGTTCATCGTTAACTGACAAAATGAAGTTGCATAAAAAAATTATTTTCTGAGTAATTTTCTAGTATTTAAGTATTCTCTCATAATATTTAAGTATTCTCGCAATAATAAATTAGTAAAAACAGCATGGTTTCTTTATCAGGAAGGGTCATCTTCCTAATGAACCTACTTAATGAACTACTATCACTCATCTTGTTCTATTTCCACTTTTTGAAATATTTGAGTTACTGATTGTGTTATTTACCTCGGAATAATATTTTTCTACTGTATTGAAAGCAAAGTTATAAATAAAAAAGTTGCTGAGTAAACATAAGTAATGAAAAACTATTCATATGCTGTCTCGTAAAGTTTTAATTTTTAAACCGTTTAATTTCAAAACTCAAAAATGTGATAAAAACAAGATAAATCTAACATAGCGAGCTTAATAAAAATTTAAATTAATAGCAAAATGCTTACAAGTCCAAGTAAGCTTGCAACTATCAAAAACATAAGAATATATGTTCCAAATTTTGTTCACTATATATTTTTTTATTGTTTATTTTTATTGTGCAAATGTTTTTTAAATACTTTTTTCCTTATTTATTGATTGAAAATAAAAAACAACTATAGCTTATTCCTAATACTAAACATATTTTGTTTTGTAAACTTGAAATTTTTTTTAGAGCTTTAAAACTGTGTTGATTCAACGTATGTTAAGTTTACAAAACTTTCAAAAGTGCTTCGCTTAGAACACTCTAAATAGAACTAGGTAACACCATTGTGGCGGGATAGCTCAGTTGGTTAGAGCGTCAAACGAAAAGTTAAAATCCGGACTGTTGAACAATACGACTTCAAATCCTGCCACCGCCAACTCAGCGCTTGAGTTGTACTTTGGTACGCAAAAATGTTGGTCAATAACGGACGCTACTTAGAATTAGTCTTAATGACTATTTGTGGCTGTTCCTATGCTAAGCCAACAATATCTTCGGATATAAGAACATTGTATAGAAAAATATAGCATGAAAATTCAAATTAAAAAAAAAAAAAATTACACAGTTTCAAAGAAATGGAATATAATTATACAGTTGTTTTATGTTTCAAATAATTTTGGTATAAATTTTGGTACAATTTTGGTATAAAAACATTTTATATATAATTTCAGTAAATAAGTATATAATTTCAGTATATATTTATTTACCACATTTTAAAATGTGATAAACAAATATATACTGATTTTAGATTTTAAAGGAACCGTACCATCAGGGTAAAGTGAGACAAGTGTGGTGTAAAGTGGGACAAACAAGTAATTAACAACATATTAACAATAGTTATTATTTAAACACTATTAAATTATAAACCACGCAATCTTTATATACTAGAGGTTTACACAATATAATTACATAAAACTGATAAGGGAGAAGTGGAAGATCAAATAAACCTTTTTATGCCACTTAACCATTCCAAATTATTTTTGTTCGTTGTTAAGTTTAAATCAACTATGTGGTATTAGACTCCCAATCAAGAGGTTCTGGGATCAAATCTATCCAACACCTCTGGGAGTACCAAGCGTCTTCTATTTCTCTGAGGAGCGGCTTTGTTAAGCAAAGCCGCTCCTCAGAAAAATAGAAGACGCGTTCCGTTATGGTTAATGAAGTTCAATTATACAAAACATAAAATAATGCACATTGGATTAAAAATCCATGAATAACTTATTCAATCTTTGATTCAGAAACCCTAAACAATAATATCTTAGCGAAACTAATATAATTTGAACGTCTTTTTAATTTTTTTGACATCTTTTGAACCTTCAAAAGATGTCTTTCTAAGGTCCGATGCCCACTGGGTATCAAGGTATTTACAACAGCAATGAATAATCATTTTTTGTTCAGCTTTAAGTTTTTTTTTAACGGAATGAGATTTCTGTGATATTTGACAATCTTAAATATAAAATATCGTTTAATTGCTATCACTTTAACACTCAAGTGTTAGCACATTACTGATGCTAAACTTAACAGCGAGTTTAGCACAGTTACTGGTGACTCTCGTGCTTGCTATTGCTTTGCTTGACAGTCAGATAGACAGGACAGAAAACCTATGTAGCTAGATTATAAGTTAGAAAATTGGTTCAATTTTAAGAACAGTTAACAGATTAATTGGTCTTTGAGTGGCAAAATCTATCAAATTCTTTTCCTGAAAGCTTGCAACTAATTTTGAGTCGACTTTCATTTGCGTTCTTTAAATTCTAAATTTTCCCAATACCATTTTCATTTTTATTTTCATTTTTCTCTTTGGAAATGTAAAAAATGTTGAATACCTATAAACCCGTTAGCAGGTAGCCTCTAGTCACTTAACCTAACTGTATGTATAGCATGGCCTTTTTTGTGCCTAATAATATTCATAGTGACTTGTGTCTTTAGTGTGAGTTTTTAGTATCAAAATAATATTAGTTGTTAGAAGCTGGTTTTTAAAATTAAGTAATGTGATATCTAGTAATAGTGTGAACTTATTGTTTTTTATTCTTTGTTAGCCTAATAACTCTTTGTTTGCATTTTCCTAATATTTTAACAGTACGAAGACAATACATTGATAAAAAAATGTATTTGTATTCAAGTATAAAAATTAAGTGTTAATACTTATCTTTTATAAAAGGGTGTGTATGGGATGTATGTAATAGACCTGGATTAAAATTATTCGTTTTTTAAGTAGTTATCAGATGATGTATCTGAGTAGTTATCAGATGATGTATGTAACTGAGCTGGAGTAGAATTGATTGTTTTTAAAGTAGTTCCCAGATGGTAAGGATAAAAAAAAGGGTATTGTAGTTTTGGAATAATTTTTATAAAATAATAAAAGTTTTAAAACAGTGACAGTAGAAGTCAGTAATTGTAATAGTTATGGTTAAACTATTAATGTTCGGTCTGGCTGATGAATAAAAGTGGTAATATTTGGAGTGGAATGACTCGTTATATATAGTAAAAAGATGCAATGACTATTGAAAAAATATTAGATGAAGCGCCTTTATTGTACTTAACAGTATTTATATATTAAATAATATGTATAACTATAGTATTACTATATAGAAGCATATACACAAATACATATACACCCATTGATAGACATAATTACATGTATACTCATACAAACATATGAGTATGTATGTACTCACACAAATGTATGCACACATATATATCCTTATGTTACATATATATATTTCATTGTTACATATATATATTCCAAAGCTAAACCATTTATATGTATTATATACATTACAAGAGCTGTTTTCACACATTTTTTGTGTTAGATAGAGGTTAGAGTAATGTTTTAATGACCCAATCTGGATAAAGTATAACCCTATTGGCATAAATCAACAAATATAAATTCTAGAAATACTAAGAATGACAAGTATAAGTGCATTGAGTGGTAGATGATTAATATGGTGGTTTAATATTCAATTACCCATTAATCATATATATATATACATATATATATATATATATATATATATATATATATATATATATATATATATATATATATATATATATATATATATATATATATATATATATATATATATATATATATATATATATATATATATATATATATATATATATATATATATATATATATATATATATATATATATATATATATATATATATATATATATATATATATATATATATATTAGGGTAGGTCATAAAATTTTTTTTTAGAGTTGCTAACCTGGCTATGGTCTAGAAAGTTGTTTTTTTATGTACTAATTTAGGAAAGTATTTACTTTTATGGATTGAACAATGCAACTATAATTACAAAAATTAGCAGGCCCTATTATTATTCAAAAAAAAAGTTTTTCAAAATTATGTGATGTAGGTACTCAAATAAAGCGAAGTTTTATAAAAATTTCAAAAATAATAATTTTTATATAAAAAGTGTTATTTTAGATTTTATTGCATAATAATTATAGTTTTTTAACTAAAAGTGAAAAAGGTGCATTTTTACATGTTTTTTAATAACAATTTTTTTCGGCAGTATGATTTTTATAAAACGATTATTATTTTCGAATTTTTTATAAAATTTCGCTTCTTTTGAGTACCAGGTTGATTTACTTTTGAAAAAAATTTTTTTCTCCAAAATATTAGGGTACTGGTAATATTCCCAATAAAGTTGCACCCTTTAAATCTATAACAATCATTCTCATATTTGATAGTATCAATATTAATAACTACTAGCAATGTTTAGAGCCTGTAACAAGAAAAAAAAATTTTATGACCCACCCTAATATATATATATATATATATATATATATATATACATATATATATATATATATATATATATATATATATATATATATATATATATATATATATATATATATATATATATATATTATATATATATATATATATATATATATATATATATATATATATATATATATATATATATATATATATATATATATATATATATATATATATATATATATATATATAGATATAGATATAGATATAGATATATATATATATATATAGATATAGATATATAAATTTTTTTTAACTAGTGTTTATTTTCTTCACTTTTTGGTTAAATATTTTTAATAATTGAGTAGGGGAAGAGGCTTTGTAATAATGATTATATAATAATTGATCTAAAATAACTTTAGAATAAATTAAAAGAACTTCGAATTTTACAATCAAAATATCTAGGTTTTAATACTAAAATATGTGCTAATGGAAGTAAATGAAATAAATCATTACCAAACGATCTGGGAGATCATTCGCTACTTGACGGTTGTAACGATCAACAACCACCAGACGGTCGTGGAAATCACTTGCTAAAATACGGTTGCGAAGATTAATTATCACCAGACGATAGTGGAGATCAACGACCATCAGACGTTGTTGGGAATCAATCGCCACTAGACGGTCGTGGAGATCAATTGCCACCAGATGATCGCGGAGTTTAAAAAACTAACAAAATTAATGAGAGAACTTAAAATAAAAAGGATTCAATGTCTACTCTCTTTCTAATCAACAATTTCTTTGGATTTTAAATAAATATGTTTACATACATACATATAACTGAAAATGTAAATAATTGATAACAAGCTACTTTATAAATCATCGAAAATATGCATAATCTTTATTACAGACTTTTTATTGACTTAAATGTAATAAATTAAAAAACAAGTTAAGTATGTGTTTATTTTACCTTTACAATATATTTACAATATATTATTATACATTCATATTATAAGATAAAACAAATTTAATGCCTGAGATAAGAAAAAGTTATCTTTTCGTTTTATCCAGGGTTCCACCAGTCCTGGAAAGCCTTGGAATTTAAAAGTAAGAATGGAATCCTGAAATTGTCCTGGAAAATGGGATATGTTTATTTAAGTAAAATAATGTTTTTAAGCAAAAATGGGTTGACAACAACAACACAACTACAGTACTAATAATAGTAAATTATCGTAATAAAATTTAATTTATAATTTTTATGGAAAATCTAATCCTTATAATGTTTTTGAAATTTGTACTTTTTTTAAAAGTTAAAAAAAAAAATTTACACATCCACAATAAGTTTGTTTTAAAAATATTATTTGTAAGATATTATCATAGAAGTTTCCCTAAATCATAAACATATAGACTGTTGATATTTTTTCAATTACTATTTAATTATTGCATTGTTGTTTAGTTTTGAATATTTTTTACAAGCGCAAAATATTAGAGATTTTAAATTCTTTTTGACTTCTAAAATGTTTACGCTCTATTTTGTTTTCAGATAAAATAATTATAAAATGCCTAAAAATAAAATGTATTTTTCAAGTAAAACTTGTTTGAAACTCTTATGATTTGCAGTTATTATGCAAAAGATACTAATATTTCTAAAATGGGAGATTGAATGAGAGTGCAAACATTCTTAAACTGTATTTCTGATATAGACAAATCAAACTTTCTACAAGTGTCATCAGATGGGCCAAATGTAAATTTCTTTTTTCTAGATAATTTAAAAAACAGAGAAAAAAGTCGATGCTCTTATAGATATTAGAACCTGTGTTCTTTATATCATTTATGGCAATTTTAAAGCAGGGGCAAAAGCAAGAGGCTGGGAACTAAATAATTTATTATAAACAATGTGGCAACTTCTACATGACTCTCCTAGTAGAAGAGCAACCTATGAAAACATCACTTAATTATGCAATGAAGACACTTAATTATGCAATGCAGAGTAATATTTTAAATGATTTAAAAAGTAGCTTGTTTAAGAATTTGCTTGTTTTAGAATTATTTAAATCTGCATTGTAGGCATAGGTGGGGTGAAAATGAAAGATGTGCACAAAAGGGCTAAATCAATACTTGATGGATATAAAAAGTTTATAATTTATTTCAGTAGTCTTAAGAAAAGCAAACAAAATGATTCAAAAAATAAAAGCTGACAGAAAATGAATACCATGGTTCATGATCCTGTTTTGCCAGCTAAACTTAAATTTTTTGAGATGTTTTCTGAAAAGTTAAAAAGTTTTTTGAAATGCTTTTAAACAGACAAACCTATGGTTCTATTTATGGCTATTACATTTGATAAAACAGTTGACAACATTCCCAGGAGAATCATTCTAAAAGACATTCCCAGGAAAATCATGCTAAAAGACATTCTCAGGAGAACCATGCTAAAGACGTTTTAAATAAGTGTAGCAATCTATACCAGTAACTTCAAATGAATTTAATGGATAAAAATATTAGAAAACCTATAAATGAAATTGATATTGGTTTTGCTGGTCGGTTAAAAATTAATAAAGCTAATTTAAGTTACAGTGATCAAAAAGTGGCTATATTTAAAAAAGAGGCAGACCAGTTTTACATGGTCTATTAACACGTTTCCTTGAGAAGTCCCCTTTGAAGTTTGTCATAATACGCACTGCAGTATCTATTAGTTAAATATGGCCGTTTGTCATCAAAGTCCGCCGAACTAGCGAAAAATCATTATCATAAGTTTTTAGAAACTAAAATCGAAAATCATTTCAAGATTTCGATATTAAAAATTATATTCTTGATCATTTTTTTTCTGACTTTATTGGAGCAAATAAAACTTATCAAGACGTTTGAAGCGTTTTTAAAATAGTTTTTGTGCTTTCAAATGAACAATCATCCATTGAGCCTGGCTTTAGTATTAATAAACAACTTCTTGTCGAAAATCTGAAATGAAAGTCTTATTGCCTTACGTCTAATTGACACATAGTTATTAAGTAAAGTTTTCATTTTTGTTTTGTTGTTTTGCTAAAACGGTATTTCTATTATGAGTTTTTGAAATGATTCTGATGTTTTTGAAATTGGTTGCGTTAAAAGTTTCTTTTCAAATAAAAAAAAGTTCCTTGTCAAATATTTTTTGAATTTACATTTAGTTTTGTAGCGGTAGTGATTTAGCTGTATTTATGTAGCTGTAATGTATTTCTTTTACATTTGATTTCTATATTATTTACATTTAGTAGCGTATTTTGTGTTATTTTGGGCTATCTATAAAAAAGTCCTGGAAAGTTCTGGAGTTTATAACTTTTTTTTTGTAAGTCCTAGAAAAGTCCAGGAAATAATGAAGCAAATGTTCTGGAAAAAGAAAAAAATTGTCATGGAAAGTCCTGGAATTTCTATTTTTTATCTGGCGGGAACCCGATTATCGCTAAGCTCAATTTTTGTTGAAGCACTTAAAAATTCTGTATGAACAAAATTTATAAAATCAATTAACAACTCGCGAAATTAGAATTACTAAATTATTATTAAGTTATTGTTTTAAAAGGTGCAGAGAAAACTTAAGTAATAAAAAACTATTCATGCCGTCTCCTTAAGTTTTGATTTTTAAATCGTGTTATTTCAAAATTCAAAAATGATATCTTGCGAACTGCTATAATGTAAAAAAAAAATTAACTCATACCAAAATGTTTACAATTAAGTCCAAATAAGCTTACAATTGGTTATTTTTAATATCTATTAGTAAATAGATAAATAGTAATTACAAAGCTAATTTCAAAAAAAATATTTTTTGTAATAATTTTAATATTTTTTGTATAATTTTGTAATAATTATCCTGGTTGAATAATAATTTTTTTTCTCTTAGTAGCACAGGTCAAAAGTTGACCATTTTGATTTAATTTTGAAATACCAAAAAATTTGTATATATACAAACTAGAATATATATATATATATATATATATATATATATATATATATATATATATATATATATATATATATATATATATATATATATATATATATATATATATATATATATATATATGCATATATTCTATTTAAGGTATCTTTATCACCGGAAAATCTTGCCGGTGGCAGATTTTCCGAAAAGATATTTAAGTTAAGGCGCATCAATGAAATTGTAATAATTTGTATTAAATAATATTGTAATAAATTGTAGTGAGTTATATCATTTAAGAATGCAACTTTTGTGATCCAAGTTATTTTAAAATCTTGCACAATATTAGCATTTTTGTAAAGTTTCGATTTCGGATTACAGTATTAAGTATGCTAATTTCATTATAAATTTATTTGGTATCTAAATGATATGATGTGACTAATATTTATTAGTTTTTTATGAAATATATTAGGAGAAAATATTACGGTCTCAATATTAATAAAATTATTAATAAAACTGTTTGTGTTAATTGAGTACCCGTTATCTACGGTAAAAACACTTTTGAAGTATATCTTAACTTGTCTGCAAGTTTAACTAAAGTTAAACGAATTTCTTGCATTTAATAAACTCAACCACCAATAATTAGAGCAATACACATATAAATTATCAGTTACATATCCAACAATCAAATCAAACCCATTATCGGTTAGTTACTGTTTTTCTACTAAATTTACATCATTGAATTAGCAAAAAACTAAATGTTATTTAGGTGCTATTACCTTTGAATGAAATATGGCATATTTATTTGAAAAACCTGGCTTAATAAATTTCAGCTCTGTTTTTTTTTTTTTTTTGTCTCGAGGGTGATATATCACCACTATAGTTTATACGTTTTTGTACGTATAAAAAAATCGAAAATTACAGAAAAAAACATTTTTATTAAACATTTAATTATTATTACAAATGATGCGAATGTAACCACACCAAACTCTAACAACTAGTTATTACATTCTAACAACTAATTATTACATTCTAATAACTAATTATTACATTCTAATAACTAATTATTACATTCTAATAACTAATTATTACATTCTAATAACTAATTATTACATTCATTACTATTATTATACGTTTAATTATCAGTATAACTATAATTGTATTGAAATCTGCTTTTGTTTTTAATCACTTACTAATTGCATTGGGTGATCGCCACTATATGTCAAAATACCCTGATGTAAATTTCGAAATCTTTTAATTGTGTACGTAGATAAAAATTGAAAACAGCTGTACGCAGATAAAAATTGAAAACAGCTGCAGAATCAGAACCACTACTTTGTGGCATTTTTCACTATTTGCAGAACCAAAACCACTTATTTGTGGCATTTTTCAAAGGATGTAACATTGACAAATACTCTTTTTTCCCTTCATGCATTTACCTGTTTCCAGACATTTTAAATAAAATAAAAAGTATATTTTGATCTTTTAACGTCTTATCCGAAATTAGAATTAAAAACGATCGCTAGTACAACAGATTAGAGAGTGACATATAGACGTGTTTTTGTCCCCATCCCCACCGCGTTGTCTTCATCCTAATCCCGCATTGCTTTTAGGTTTCCCCGGAAGCAAAATTATCATTTCTATCAAATGTTATAACATATTGTAATATTTTTAATACTAATATACATTTTCATATTATAATTTTTCATTATTTTTTTTATTTGTTATTTTAGGTGCCCTAACGGTTTTGTCACAGAGCACCGCGGAAGTGCATTTAACCAGGAAGTTCATGCCTCCTTTCTTACCGTGACGTGATATAAGTCTAAAGCTCGTTTTGAATATGGATCCCCTGCTTATAAAGCAAGTGCTCTAACCACTGCGCCACGGCCGCAAAATTATTAGCTTTTCTATGTCTCGTTTGTCCTAACGCAAAGAAATTATATTGAAAACTAATTTTTGATACATGTATAAAAAAAAGTCATTAAATTACTGCGGTATTACCGCAAACATCGTCCCTATTACCACGGTATTACCCTCACTTATTTTAAAACTGCCCCCATTCGCGGTAATGCCCCCATTACCGCGAATGGGGGCAGTCATAATAATACCGCGATAACCGTCCCCATGTCACTCTTTACAACAGATACCAGATAACCGCAACAAAAAAGACAAAACACAAAAAAGTTTATTTTCATAACTACAACAAACAAACTGAATGGCATGAAAAAAAAATTGATAAAACAATTGCATACTCAAATTTAATCTATTTCTTTTCACAGCGAAAATTCTTTTTTGAATTATAAAAAAACTACAGCATAAATACTTGTAACTTTTTACATTTTTGTGATGGTTTTTAACCAAGTATATAAAAACCTGTTTTTTACATCTTTGTGACGGGTTTTAAACCAAGTATATAAAAACCTGTTTCAAAAAATTTTGCTACAGTTTCTAAAATTGCAATTCTGTTCAAGTCAACACTTAAGATTTCTCCTGTTTCCCGATTGATTTCGATGCAGTAACAAGCATCATAAAATTCAGTTAGAGTGGAAGCCAACTCATATAAATACTCGCACAGCGGATGTAACATTAAATCGTTCGCACAGCGAGTTATAACCTCTGGAAAGCGACATAAAAGTTTACCAAGTTTCCATTCTTTCTCATGAGATAAATTAATGCTATTTTGACTTATATATAAATTAAGGACTTGTTCATCAACCTTCGCTTTTCTTTGTATTGATCTAAACAAACATCGCGTTTTATAGATAAAGTAAATGAATAAATAAAAAATTTATATGTATGAAACTTCAAACAATGAGATACCTGATTCTTGTATATGCATATAATAAGTACACAGCTGTGTTGCCTTTATCATCAAGCATCTAAAAAAAACAACAACGAATCTACCAAAACAAATATTTATTATGGAAAAGGCTTTGCACTGTTGTTGTGGATTAATGATTTGAATACCAAAAACTTTTAAATATTAATAAACGTGGTATTAGCCCATAAAAATTAAAACAGTCAATTTATTTAATTTTGATGCAATATTTTTTTTAAACTGTGCGTATTTAAAAATTATTTAGAGTAAATATAATAAAAAGTATAATTATACTCAAAAACATGCTGAGTCAGCAAAAAATATGCAATTTTAACTGCATTTTCAAACAAGGATTTCTCATAAAATAGTAAGAGTTTGAAGCTAAAATATTGCAAAAAGGTAAACAACATGTTGATTGAGGGATTTGACCAGAATCACCATCAGAACTTTGACGGAATCAAAATGGCTGCACTTTAAAAAATAATTTTTAATTTTTATGTAAAATTTGTGCTGCCTATGTCAAAATCTCAACAACAGCTAACTATAAAATTCTCTTTTTGGTCAAATCCCTTCACAGTAACCTGATGAACAACCTGTAAAAAATTTTAGCCATAATCTCCAAGTAGTTCAAAAGATATTCTTGTTCGAAGTTTAAAAATCTGTTAACAGAGAAAATCCAAGTAAACAAAATAAAACAACATTAACAATATATATCTTTAAAAATTTCCAGACACATAAGAGTCATCCTTGCTAAATCCTTTTCTTATACCTCTCAATTTTTTCCTCCTTGATTTTGTCACAACCTTTCCATATGAATGATACGATTTTTGACTTTTTTAACTGCACCGAGAAGAAAATATTTTCCACAATGAAATCCAAGTTGTTGAAATGTTTTTTTATGCGAAACGAAACCTCCATTTAAAGATATAACTGCTGAGAAAACAGCTAACTCTAAACCCTTTTTGAAACAAAATGTGTTTTGGGGGATTTTTCCCAGATTATTTGATTAAAAGACTTATTAGGATTTTGGGTATAGCTGTGTAAACATTTTGACAAAAGATTGTCAGAACTAAGTTCCATAAATATTGGATGTAATAGGTTTTTAATAGCAACTGATAAGTTTAACTTGTTTTTATAAGTGCATTGGCCTGTAATCTTATCCCTTTGCACATTTGCACCAGCTAGTATTGGTTCTGGGACAAAATTGATGGCGCATAGCAGCATCACCTTCACAGCAATGCCATAAAACTGCAAGTACAGCTTTTTTCATAGGGTACAGCTTATCATTCTGACGAATAGCCATACCAAAGTAATTCTGCATTAAATCAATACTTGCATCAGTAAATCTTTCTTTACCTGAGAGAGTTTTACTGCCATGCAACTTTTCTTTTTTTTTTTAATGCTCGTAGATTCCGAAGTCTTGTTCCAAGTCTCTTTTGAACATGACCGAGACACTCTAGTTTTTCTGGTATCAAAGTTTCTCCATAAGGTCTTGCTTCTCTAACTTTGCTGTATGCTGTAGTGTCCCCATCTTCTATGTAATGACTGTACCTTAAGTTAAACTTACTTAATAAAGAACAAAAAATTGAAATAGCACCAGCGGATTCCATAGCACCTGATGATTCGTGATGATTAAATGCACACTTATGTCTTGTTTTCCATAGGTCATAACCAGCTGATCCTTTTCTTTTAGACAAAATCTCACAAGATTTACAAAATTTTGACATGGTGTGATAGTCTAAGACCTTTTTATTATCCTTTGAAATTGCAGATACCACGCCATTCAGGGAAGAATAACCCTTTTTCTGCCATGTCCCGTCAATAGAAGTATGACAGTCAATAATATCATTGCTACACGCATTGATGTTAAATATTTGACGCACTTCATGTGCAGCTTTTTGGGTACTTTTTTCAGCAGATTTTTCATATGCCCAATAAAGAGTCTCATTAATTTTTTTTATACAAAGTAAATCCAATAGAAAATGGCATATTCATCATTGTTGTAAATTGTTACAATACCAGCATGACCTTTACCTCTCTCACGAAAAGCCATAACTGCGCGATAGTTAATTTCATGTGCTTTTTTTACAAGTTTACTTTTTTGTAAAGGTATGAATTGAGGAGAAGTATACGAAAATCTGCATGCTGAACAAAAACTACATTTTATACATAATTCAAGTGAAAACCCTAGGTGTTCATTTTCAATATGTGTAAGCTTTACAGGTGAGCTACACTCAGAACAGCGTGAGAATTCCTCAAATAAATCTTTCATAATGCCAAAATTTATAAATATAAAAAAATTAAGGTCATTAGATATCTGTTTTTTTTTAGCTGACCTGCCAATACTGCTTTGTTCAACTTTTTAACACTTGTACATTTAGTTCTACTAAACTTATTTAAATAAGAAGCACTTTCCAGTGAAATGTTTTGTTGATCAGACATTTTATACTGATTTCCATGAAAATAACTTTTTTTTATTCTTTTACTATTTTTTTTATTTCCCATCTAAGAATACATCAGCAGTAAAATGTGAAAAATAAAATGTAATAAATTCAATAAAATAATCATAACAAGCAGTTATTGATATACTAATATAAATTCACTTCCTTCTCACTATACAATTCATTTTAAGTATTAAAAATGGAATTAACGTAGTTGCAAAGTTGATATAAAGCAAAGTAGATATATATGAAATGTAGGATAATAATAAAAAATTAATTGTTTGATGAAATTTATGGAAAATTAGCCCAAAAGTAAGCATTGTTTATTGTTGCTATGCGGTTGCTAAGGGTTTTTTTTAAAGATCGTATTTCTAAATTAACATTTTCTGTCACTAAATTACTTAAAAACATAGTAAAACTATACATTTTTGAAATCTATAATGATTCTATTTTTCAAATTTAGAAAAAAAAAAAAAAAATCTGAAAATTTTAAAATTTTTTGGGCTAGTACCACCTTAATACTTTAGGACAGCACCAAAAAAAACAACATAAAAATAGGGTAATGTTATTTACCCCTGGATATCTAATCCTTATATTACGACCTGGCAAACTTTCAAAATATTTTAAAACATCCAAGAAAGAGACCACAGGTTTTTAATTAAAAAAAATCCAAAAAATGTCAAAAAATCATATTTGTTTATCGCTCTTAATTTTCTTCAAAAGCGAAATTTTATAGCACAACAAATACCATAGGAGAGACAAACAAAAGTGAGTATTTGCATTTGTCACAAAAGTGAGTTTTTGCATTTGTCACAAAAGTGAGTTTTTGCACTTGACTCAAAGATGAACTTTTATTATACTTATATTTTAGAGTTTTATGCAACCTGACATTTTATTATATTTTAGAGTTTTATGCAACCTGACGTTTTATTATATTTTAGAGTTTTATGCAACCTGACATTTTATTATATTTTAGAGTTTTATGCAACCTGACGTTTTATTATATTTTAGAGTTTTATGCAACCTGACATTTTATTATATTTTAGAGTTTTATGCAACCTGACATTTTATTATATTTTAGAGTTTTATGCAACCTGACATTTTATTATATTTTAGAGTTTTATGCAACCTGACATTTTATTATATTTTAGAGTTTTATGCAACCTGACATTTTATTATATTTTAGAGTTTTATGCAACCTGACATTTTATTATATTTTAAAGTTTTATGCAACCTGACATTTTATTATATTTTAAAGTTTTATGCAACCTGACATTTTATTATATTTTAGAGTTTTATGCAACCTGACATTTTATTATATTTTAGAGTTTTATGCAACCTGACATTTTATTATATTTTAGAGTTTTATGCAACCTGACATTTTATTATATTTTAGAGTTTTATGCAACCTGACATTTTATTATATTTTAAAGTTTTATGCAACCTGACATTTTATTATATTTTAAAGTTTTATGCAACCTGACATTTTATTATATTTTAGAGTTTTATGCAACCTGACATTTTATTATATTTTAGAGTTTTATGCAACCTGACATTTTATTATATTTTAGAGTTTTATGCAACCTGACATTTTATTATATTTTAGAGTTTTATGCAACCTGACATTTTATTATATTTTAGAGTTTTATGCAACCTGACATTTTATTATATTTTAAAGTTTTATGCAACCTGACATTTTATTATATTTTAAAGTTTTATGCAACCTGACATTTTATTATATTTTAGAGTTTTATGCAACCTGACATTTTATTATATTTTAGAGTTTTATGCAACCTGACATTTTATTATATTTTAAAGTTTTAAGCAACCTGACATTTTATTATATTTTAGAGTTTTATGCAACCTGACATTTTATTATATTTTAGAGTTTTATGCAACCTGACATTTTATTATATTTTAGAGTTTTATGCAACCTGACATTTTATTATATTTTAAAGTTTTATGCAACCTGACATTTTATTATATTTTAAAGTTTTATGCAACCTGACATTTTATTATATTTTAGAGTTTTATGCAACCTGACATTTTATTATATTTTAGAGTTTTATGCAACCTGACATTTTATTATATTTTAGAGTTTTATGCAACCTGACATTTTATTATATTTTAGAGTTTTATGCAACCTGACATTTTATTATATTTTAAAGTTTTATGCAACCTGACATTTTATTATATTTTAGAGTTTTATGCAACCTGACATTTTATTATATTTTAAAGTTTTATGCAACCTGACATTTTATTATATTTTAAAGTTTTATGCAACCTGACATTTTATTATATTTTAGAGTTTTATGCAACCTGATATTTTATTATATTTTAGAGTTTTATGCAACCTGACATTTTATTATATTTTAAAGTTTTATGCAACCTGACATTTTATTATATTTTAGAGTTTTATGCAACCTGACATTTTATTATATTTTAGAGTTTTATGCAACCTGACATTTTATTATATTTTAATGAGCTGTAACATACATCATCCTAATCATATTTTAAAAATCCGGAAAATTGTTTGAATAAATTATCCGAAAAAAATTTGGAATTTGTTTTTTCTTATTTTCTTTTTAATATTGCTTTTAGCTAAGTTGTTTATAACTTTTTTTAACACTTCATAATTTTTCTATGAGTGATGAGTGAAAAAACTTAAAAAAAACAATTATATTACAAAAATATATACCTCAACTTGCATGTATTGAAAATGTTTTGGATATCCGGAAAAACTAAAATTTAAAATAAATATCCGGAATTCCGGAAAAAGATAATCCCTGTGCAAGCATGCAGATAAAGTGCGTATCAATATCCTAAAGACCAGTATTTTACAGGTCATGACAGCTAGTATATACATATATATTAGTGTATTCTACAACTAGAGTATTCGATGTTCTTAAAGAACAGAGCAATAATAAATTAGTAAAAACACGTAATTGGATAAGAAAAACTAAAAACTAGATAATTGTTTTTACTAATTTATATATATATATATATATATATATATATATATATATATATATATATATATATATATATATATATATATATGCACCCTACATGAAAATAACATTTTAATATTAGTAAAACTAATAAAGCAATTACCTTATCAAATGAAAACACATAGTCCATAAGACGGTTATGACATAGATCAGCGTATTTGATACAACCATAAGCTGTAGATGACTGTGCCGCTTTAAGCTCATCAGGAGATAGTTCCTTATCACGCTCTTTTTCAAGTAATTTGTCCATAGAGCGCTTTAAACCTTCATCCAGTAATTCTGATAAACGAACAGTGTCACCTGATCGTGTTTTAAACTTTTTCCTTAAAATAATGAAGATCTTTAACTTCAAAAACAGTCAAATTTTAATTCATAAATATAATAAATTTAATGTTTTTATGTTTTTTTTCAAGAAAAAAAAAATAAGCAAAAAATATTGAGCAGTACCAACTAAAACATTTTTTTTATAAAATGTAAAGTTAAAAATAATTTTCACTTTTTTGGAGGACACCTTTTGCAACTATATAGTATCTACATATATCATATCAAAATTTATACAACTTTTTACAAAAGTTACCTTGGTTATCTGATTAAATATATGTTGTTGAAATAAACAAAAATATATAATTTTTTTACGTAACCTTAAACAAATAAAGGAAAAATACAAAACATCATTTTTGATTTTAAATAAGATATTAAATAAAATTAAATTTTTAAAAAAGATTTTAAATAAGATTAAATAAGCATTTATAGTGGTGATTAAACAAAAAGAAAAAAAAAAAAAGATTATCTAGTCAAAAGATTATTAGCTTTTGTAAAATCACCCAAAACAAACAATTTTCCCAAGCTAAAAATTAGTTGATTAATTCAATTTTCCATTTTACTATCAGATCCCATATTTTTTTCACTAAAATATTTTTTATGTAGTTTCTCTTTAGTCTTAGATTCTATATTTAAGTCACTAGCTGCTTGTTCCTTAAATGCAGAAATATTACATAAAAAAAACTTTGATTTTTAGGAGTATTTTTGATGGATGGTAAAGGTAAAAACTAAGTTTTGAGTTAACAAATCCTCATACAAAGCAGTTCTCAATTATGCATTCTAAAATACATTCAGATTCACAAGACACCAAGAGCAATATTATTAACAACACCATTATCGTCAAAAAAAAAAAAAAAAATCGCATTTATATCAGTATAATTTATTCTAATTTAGCCATGTTTCAAAATTGACTTAATAGTGATCTGTAAAAAATAAACAAATGGTTTATAATAGAAGCATAAACTTATAACATTATTTCCATTTTAACGATAAATTTTAAATTTTTCCCAGTTGTATAGATATTTTAGAATATTCAAAATTGTTGAATTTTAGAATATTCAAAATTGTTGAAACCACTATGCAGGTCACTCATCATTCAGGAACAGATTTTATGAATCGTAATGCTGGTCACTCGTCACCATAGGGTTAATGCTTGATTGTTTGCAAATTTATGAAAGGAGATGATATTAGCTTACTACATCACATAAATCTTTTATATATTCTGGCCTATATCTTTTCATGAAAATGTGAACTAATTGTGTGATCAAAGTTTTTGTAGCACAAAAGTAACTGCTGTATTAAAAATAGTACTTTAGTGCAATAGTAGGAATGGTAGTGTCTTAAGTTTTAACCTTTTAATTGTAATAAAAAAAAAACTACATACTTATCTTCTCCTAGAACAACTCCAAAAGCAACATGATCTACACGTGTGATAGAGGGATTGTACCAACCAGCTTTTTGAGCTAAACCAAATACTTGCTTAAAATGGTCACCCTGTTGATGAAAGAAATTTTCACACACTTAATAGAAAAATAAGTCATTATAAAAAAAACAATAAAGTTAATTTTTTACCTGTCCAGCATCAACAACATAAATAACCCATTCACCATGTTCATCTTTTAACCTTTGATGCAAAGCAGCTAAATCACTTGTATCATATGTAAACCCGCCATCTGATTTCACTAAAATTAATGGTATCTTCATATTTGGAGCCCATGCAATCCAACGTCCATCATCAGCTTTTTCACAAATATCTAAAAGAAAACCTTGTAGTTTTATTCATTACAAGAAAATTTTGTTGCATTTCGACAATTTTTCTGACATGCATTTTTAAGGCAAGCTGCGAACTTTCAAGACAAAAATATAATAAATTATATTTACAATATGGATTTGCATTTACTGACACAATATTTTGGCGACATATCAAAATCAAACATGATGCTTATTTAACAAAACCTGTAGAATATCTTCGAAATTTATTAAAGACATCAAATCAAAGCAAATGATTGTTAAAAATTTATGTCTATAATAGCTGTTATCAGTTTCAGCAACTTATATAAAGAAGTAAATGAAGTCTGAAATTTGCAACTCAGCTGGATGAATGAACTATTTTTATTATAAATATAACTGTGTCTATAATATGTTTTATGTCATCAATAAGGTTTTTACTTTATATTAGTTTTTATAACTATTTGTAACGACCGTGGAAGTTAGATCTTTTTTCCAGAATATATAATTGATTGTTTGAAAAAAAAAAAAAAAATGATTAATTGATTGTTTCATAGACATAATCATATTCTCTTAAGAAATCGTTTTTAACCTATAGTTCTTACATAAATATGAACCAGCATTAAGTTATACTTCCAACAATATATATTTTTATTGTTATATTTATATGTCGTTTATGCATTTAATGCATTTTTTTACTTTTATTAACCTTAATTTTATGTATAATAAGTGTTTTTTTATTTATATTTTCTTTATTTGTTTATTATACACACAATATATTTTTGTTATTATATTATAAAAACTAAAATTATTATATTTATTGAGTCTTTGTAGTCTTTTATCAATAATCGTTTTTATTTCATCGTTATTAGTTACGTTTTGTCAGTTCATTACTGTTTGTAACTGTAACTATGTATATATAATTGATTGTTGTATGAAAGATTGTATTGATTGAATTCTTTTAGTTACTTGTTTTTATAATTTTTGTTGACGTATTTAATGAACAGCCTTCTATTAAATATTTATTTAACAAATCCGTTATATATGTTTGTATTTATTATTATCATGATTTTATTTTAATCATTATTATAGGGTTTTAATTATACTTACTGGTAATATTATTAATGTTATACTTATTATTATACAATTAATTATTTTTATCATTGTTGTTTTGTTAATTTATTGCTATTTTTATTATCACTATAACTATGTGTCTATAATATGTCTTATATCATCCAAGAGGTTTTTACTTTATATTAGTTTTTATAACTATTTGTAACGACCGTGGAAGTTAGATCTTTTTTTCCAGAATATATAATTGATTGATTGATTGATTGAACAAATATTAAAAATTTAGCTTATGTTATTAGACTTTTTTATACATGAAGATTTAATGTTTTGTCAGCCAATGAAAAAGATATATCTTTTTTTTATAAACAGGTGAAGACATTTTTTACAAATTAATGAATTTTTTAAAGAGAAAGATTAGAATTGAATAATTGTATTGGTGTATGTTCTGGTGTGATAGCGATGAAAGGGCATTGTGTCAGATTTTTAACAAAAGTTAAATCTATTATTCATCGATCAACCATTAATAACTTAAAAAATATTGCCAGATCTTAATGTGATCTTAAATGATGTCATACGTACTACAAATAATGTCATACATACTCAGGGTGTTAACCAGGAATAAATTTGATACAGCGTTTTAACGAAATTGGGAATTTGTCGAAGTATTTCTCAACCACCCCCTCCTCCCTAAAGATTAAAATATGTTCTGGGAAAGCATAAGGTCCTTTTTTGGTGTTCTTTTGGCTGCATATATTGATTGATCAGCGCCAAAAATAAAATAAAATACAATCTGTATCATTAAAGATGAATATGAAATCAACTCAAAATTAGCTGTTGTTTCACGACACGGCAAACTAAGAACCATATATTAGGAAAAATATCTTTTTTTATTATAAACTAATCAGTGTATATTAATTATTATTGAGAATATTTATTTTGATTTATTTTTACTCTTTATATATTGTCGCTGCTTTCATTTCAAGAGTATTATTTTAAATATATATTTCTTTTTCAATGTAATATAGTAAAATAGTGATCTCCAATGAGCCAATGATCTTCTACTTCTATTTATTATTTAAATTCTGCTTGATGTACCTTACGAACGAACCCTTACATCACTATGTAATAAATTAAGTCATCAAAAGAAATTTTTTGAAAATAGATAAGGTTTTAAAAATAGTAAACACGAGCTCATAAATTTCATTATTCACATTTTTTTATTCATAAATCACTTATCGAAATAAAGTTATAATCACAAAGTCTCAGCAAATACAACAACAAATGTCGTTTAATTATAGAGTAATATCATTAGCAAGCGATTGCATGCGTGGCATCGAAGAATACAGTAAAAAAATAAAAAAACTTTAGCAAATTCAGTTGATGTAAAATACCAAACAAAAAAAAGAAAAACAATAACTAAAAGATTTTCGGTAATACCCGTATTTGACAAAAGTATCTGACACAATCTTCTTGATGTTTTTGTTAACGAATTACATGTACTACTTAAAGTTAAGTTTACGGTAAGGCTTAATAAGTTATTAAACTTTCTAGCCAAAAAGGGCGAAACTTTTAAAGAAATAAGATTTGCGGGTGTTAAACCAAACAAGTTTGTTATTAATTTTGGATCTTTTAGATTAGTACTTTATTTCTTGCTAACTTTTTTATATAATATTTGCTGTTGTTGGAATGCATTGCAAAAAACTTTTTTCAAATTTTATTGCAAGTTGCCACAAAAATTGCTCCGAAAATCCCAATTCTCATGATGTTTTTTCCAAGAAACCAATTTTCGCAGTTATACAATTGCGCTTTATACCAATAATGGAGATTTGATTTCATGTTTTACGCAATTAATGAATTAGAATTTTTTTATGTTATTTTTCTATTAGTTTTGAATAATTAATTTTAAATAATTTTTAGAATTAATATTAAACTTTAATTTTGAAAACTTTTTTTGGAGAATGGGATTTTTTCATCTTTAAATTGGGAATTTTAATTTTATGAGCATTTGGGAAAACTGCAATTGACGGGGCGCCACAGGGCTAGTTTACACTCTGATACTACAAACGATGTCATACATAATAAAAATGTCATAGGTACTACAAATGATGTTGCACATACCATACATTCGTAATAATATCAAGTTTCTTTTTTTCAACATCTTTAGTTCCAAGGCTGTAAGCAATCACTATTATAGTTGGAAGTTACTGGAAGAGAAGAGATGAAGTTTATAGAGCAAGATAACGATTGACAGATGACTTAAAAGATTGCAAATTATATGAATCAGGAAAGCATAATGAACAAAGCAGATTCCAAAAAACTGATGTTTGAGGATAAAAACTAGATGAATAAAAGTTTTTGGAACACGAGAATAAATTTTAGTAGATGGCACAAGATCGGAAGTAAGAGTTAAAGGGTAGATGACTTATAGAGTTCATTACCATTCATAAATATAGGAAGATCTAAGTTATTGCAAAAAATGATCGGCTGAAAAAATTTATCTGAATTAAAGTTCACCAGCCACTGTGAGCCTCATGCTGTAACAGAAGTGAGATCCTTTTCAAGCTTAAATTCCCCCTCCAAACAATCAGAGAATGTTGGCTTATTATCAAGACAAGAATAAATGGTAATATTATCAGTTAACAATGCCACCTTAGATGTGAGAATATCTGGAAGATCGTTAATGTAAATTAAAAAGAGTATAGGGCCAGGGATTGAATCTTAAAGAACCCTTGAAGTTACAGGATATGAATAAGAGTACAGTCCATCAATGACAACTTATATACTATGATTGGAAAGGATTTTTTTTCGTCTATACTTTCAAAAATAGTTTTGAAAGTATAGACGACAGCTCCGGAGAACACTTCTGCATGACTATAACAGATTTGTTGTCCGGACCACAAGCTGTAGAAGAGTCTTAGCAGGAAATCACTTTAGATACAGAAGTTGGAGTGATTCGATGTCAAGCGATGGATCAACCTGTTTGTTGGCTATATCAGCAAAAAAGCTACGAGTGGAATCAAAAGATGATATTGTCTTTAGGTGAGATGACAAATTATAATGGTTTCTAGCAATAGTAAACAGGCGTCTGTTTTCAGGAGAAACATTTTGCTAACAGATATGGTAGTAATAGTTTCAATTAGAAATTGCAGCAGCACAATGAAAGGAAAACCATGGGGAAGAGTGAGGCTTGACCTGACATTGTTGAGAAGGCATAAAAGATTCCATGCCAACCTGAATCCAAAAAGTTATGTAAGAAGCACATTTGTCAACAGGAAGACAAGATTTCTACCCAAGGACCATCACGAAGAAAATCACGAAAAGAGTCTTAGTCAGCTTTAAGGTAATTGTAAGAGGTACGATGATAGAGGAGTTCTGATGATGAAGAATGAGATAATAAATTTAGAGAGATCAAACTGTGATCAGAAGCACCTAAGGGTGAATTCGGAGAAACTGAGCACTGACTAGGATCAGAAACAAGACATAAGTTGAGTAGAGAAGATAAATGATTCAAGTTGTCGAAAAGTTGACTATTTGATTTTGACTAAATGAGATTAGCGAGATTGAGTAAAAGTTTATCATTAGCTAGCTAGCTTGTATAACTGCAGTTATACAAGCTAGCAAGCTAATGATAAACTTATTTTTCATCATTATGTTTTGTGTAACTTTATTTGAGTGTATATGTGTAGACAGCTATTGCAATATTTTTATTTAGTAGCTATAACATTGACTAGTTTATCCCCAAGATGTCATCCTACACACATAATTGTGCGCTATCCTACACACACAGTTGTGCGCTATCCTACACATACAGTTGTGCGCTATCCTACACACACAGTTGTATGCTATCTTACAATATACACACAATACTAATATATTCGGTTTTAATTTTTAAATGCTGAATTTGGTAATACTTTTAAATTATCTGGCATTTTGAAAATATTTTCTTTTTTCTTTTCACTTTTTGCATTTTTTATTTTTATTGTCTTTATTTAAATTTTTTTATTTTTTTGTAACTTTAATTTTAAATTTATTATATTTGGTTAAATGTTCAAATTCAACTAGTATTTCACTGGCCAATATTATTAGACTGTAACCCAAAAAACCAACTTGAAAAACACATACATCAATACACAATTTATTATTAAAAGTAATAAAAAATTTATTAAAAATAACATTCATACTTCCTTTTTTAAGATCCTCAACTATTTTTGGCATAAGATCATTGTAATATGATTCACCTCGTTCAATAAGTGTTATATCCAAGCGATCATAAATACGTTGAAACTCTATTGTTTAGTTGATTAAAAAAATATTATTGAACACATATTTAACTACATAAGTAAATATACATAACAAAATAAAACAAACTAAATTGTGAAATTTACAACTTAAATTAGTACAAAATCATAAATAATTATGAAAAACCTTTTCGTGAAACATCGCATATTAATTTCCACGCATTTTTCACATCTGGGTTTCCACCTTGCAAATCTACTACTCTTTGATATGCACGCTTTTTAAATTCTCCATCTTCATCAAAACGTTTCTTCGAAGCCTTTTAACATAATAATTTAATTTAGTAGAAAATCACTTATCAAATATTATTTTTCATTTTACACTGTGTTTCATCTATAAAGATAAAATTATGAAAGCTTCTATATATACAAAAATTAAATTAGAGGAAATCATAAATGTCTTAACTACTGTAATATTTCACGCATTTGTGGAATATGTTCATAATATTATAAAAGAATTCTCTACAACTATTTGCTTTTTTTAAATATATTTTTAAAAGGGGATTGATTATAATATTTTTTAATTGTGTTGGAATATTTATACATAAATTTAAGAATATTCTGAATAATGGATGTATAGGATCAAATATGCTAAGCTTTCTAGAACTTTTTTTTTTTAATTTTGTTTGCTTATTTATATTGATTCACTCATGCATAACATATTGTGTTGTTTGAATTTAAATTATTCACATTTTAAATTAAAATATACATATATATATATCTTTAAAATAAATTTAAAAATATATATATTTAAATTTATTTGTTAGTATTCATTCTTTAAAAAATTATAGTTAATTATATCAAATAAAGTTATATCAAGGACAACTATTATAATATAAACTTTTTATTATAACATATAAAAAATAGTTTTCATTTTAACAAGTAAAACAAAGAAAAAATTAGGAAGAGTGGAAAGGTAAACAATTTAAAAAAGATACATTGAATAGATGTTCAGAACAAAATATAGACTATATTTTGTTCTGAACATCTGTTCAGTATATCTTTTTAATATATATAAATATAAAGAGTTTAATAAATATATTTAAAAAGTATAAACACCACACATACAATAGAAATACTCAGACTCATGACCCATGTGTAAAGTCTGAAAGAAACTTAATAAAAAATTATTTTATAGGTTTATAGTGGGAGTTGAACCATAAGATGACATATTATCAGGTTGACGCTCTACATACTAATAAATCTGAGAAAAAAAATAAGAAAAACAAAATAAGTCAAAAAACAAATTTAATAATCTACAACAAAATAAATTAACAAAACAAAAAAGTTGAAATAAACAAAAAAGTTGAAATAAAGCAAAATGTGAAAACAAAACAAAGACAAAGTACCTGAATATGCATACATATAAATTAGGGTGTGACATCCGCGCCCTATATTCTAAAAAAGATCTGTTCATATTCTTAAAATCTTCTATTGGTTCTCATAAGCAACTTTGTTAAATTTTTTCAAAATTTTATTGGATTTAGGGGGAGCATACAAAAATAAAAAAAGTGTATTCTTTTGATAATTATTCCAAGGGTCTGCCTTGAACACTTACCAGGTCCCTAATATTATATCAAAAACAGTTTTTCAAAAGTATGTCATGTTGGGTCTCAAAAGAAGTGAAATTATATAAAAAACTTTAAAATAATAATTATATTATTAAAAAGTGATCATTTTAGAGTTTTTGCATAAAAATGACATTTTTTAACCTAAAAATGAAAAAAGTGTATTTTTCTGATAATTATTCCAAAGGAAATCTTAAATAATTTTTTCATAAAATGATAGTTATTTTAAAAACTTTTATATAATTTCGCTTCTTTTGAAATACTTTTTTTTATATAATATTAAGGATCTTGTAAGTGTTTAAGGGTTTGATACAAATCCAATAAAATTTGGAAAAAATTTAACAAAGTTGGTTGTGAGAACCAATAAAAAGTTTGGAGAATATGAACAAATCTTTTTTAGAATAAAGGGGGAGGATGTCACACCCTTATACACATACACACATATATATATATATATATATAGATAAATACATACACACATATACATATATACACACATACACATACTATAAATTTCAGTCTTAATAATATAGTAATTGTGCAGGGTAAGGGTTTTATAAGCGTAATGACTATTATTTTAATTTTAAAGGAGGGGTTACAACAAGATTATCCCACCCCCACCCCCACTACCACCACAAAAAAAACAGTATCCTAAAAATACTCCAAGTTCGTCATTGTATATAAATTTACAAATATATATATATATATATATATATATATATATATATATATATATATATATATATATATATATATATATATATATATATATATATATATATATATATATATAGGGGAGAGAGAGAGAGAGAGAGAGAGAGAGAGAGAGAGAGAGAGAGAGAGTAGATTAGGGTAATATGAGCACCTTAAGCAAAAATTGAAATATTTCAAAAAATAATCAGATCCAAAATTTGTGCGAATAAACTATTTTTAGGGATAAACATGATTCACATGATATTTGAGCACCCTAATATTTTTTCTTAAAAACACAGAGGTTTTAAAAAAGTAGCAAAAGTGCTCATATTACCACTTGGTAATATGAGCACTTTAAATTGGCTCAAAAAAATAACATTGAGTAAAAAAAATACCAACCTGACAATTATAACTAATACTTGGAATATAATGATTTGTTATTAACAAAACTTATCATTAAAAAATCAAATTTTAGGCCACTTTTTGTTGAAACAATACTACTATGTTTTAGTAGTATTGCAAATAATAATAAAAAAAATTAGTTCATTATTTCTTCAATTTTATTAACTTAAACCTTTGAACAATAGAAATTCAAATTTTTTCAATTTAAATTACAGAAAAATATGTTTAAATTTTTTACTATGTTTTGTTTTTATTCAAAAAAGCAATTAAAACCATTGCAGTTTTAGGACTTAAAACTAGATAATTCCAATGAAAAACACTGCGTAATTTGAGCATGCACTTATTACAGAAAAATGGCATCTTTAAATAAAGTCAAAACTAAATGTTTCTATGCATTGTTTTTTAAACAAAAACAGATTTTCAGCTAACATATTTTTCTTTATGAAAAAATTAATTTCATTATTTTAACACTAATATAATATACGCAACAGGCTAATGTCTTGTAAAATGCCTCCTAGGCAAAAACTTAAGGGGTAAACAGATTCTATCTGTTAACCAGTCTCGCACCTTCTCTTCATCTATTAGGATGATGAAGATGTACTTATAATGCATTGTTTCCAATTTAAGATGTTAAATGCTGGATCTTCTTGACTCAATGCATGGGTTTTGCTTGCGTTTTTATGATTAGGCAACTCATTCTATTATCTCCTAATAAGGGTGCATTCAAGTTTTAATTTTTTAATTTAAATTCTCATTGAGACGAAACATTCTATTTTATCAGTTAGCAGTAATGACTTCATAACTTTCTATTCATTGTACAAAACAAAAAACTGAATTCAATTTTAAACTGAATGCGCAAACTGAATCTGGCTTGTTGATTCGATCCACAAAGGATTTTTTTAAAACAAGAAACATTAGAGGAATGGTTGTCACACACTTTAACTCTAACATAAAATTCACATTCTGTTAAAATACGAAGACATTCAAAAATTTCTTCTTTCAACCATTCAGCATTGATTGTTTTTATAGGAGACATTTTAATCACATATGAAATATTTTGTTTCAGGCCAACTATCATAAAAAAAACTATTTCCTTATAGATTTTTCCAAACTCATCACTACCAATCATCTCTCCAGCATAATACTCCTAACATTTTTGCAAGTACATTTTTTTTTTAATGTTTAAAATTAGAAGGTAAGATATCTCAAGACATTTGCTTGATTTTTTATCAAAAATCAAGCATATGTCTTGAGATATCTTACCTTCTAATTTTAAACATTTTGCACAACTTAGAGCATCAATATTTCCACTAGTTATTTTTTCAAGTAATAATAATGATGGTAAAGATAACTCTTCACGCAAAAATTGGTATTACTGCATAGAAGTATATAATAATATCAGTGAATACTTTATAATATTGGCTGAATAAATAGGTTTTTTTCATATATTTAATTTGCTGTAATTCAGTCAATACATATGAAAATTGTTTGGCTTGTGATTTAATGTAGGTAGGAAAATTATGAAGCATACTTTTGCAAGATAATCAACAATCTCTTCCTTGATGAAGCAAGACTTTCAGTAATACCTTCAAAGCTATAAATCATATCATTCAATAAAAACTGTTCATATTGATCTGGCTAAAATATTTTTTTAGTTGATGGTGATTTTCTTAATGAATTAGAAGATTTTATAAGTTGTGATGAACCTTCTTCAGTCAAATTTGTGCAATCAAAAATAGTTGGAATAGGCTTTAGTTTTTTTATTAATCTAAAACATTGATTGGCGTTACCTTTCTTATAATATTTTTTTTCAAAATGTTTGATGCACATAAGGAAGAATTAGTAGGTGTCCAATCTTTTCTATTTACAAATTAAATCCAATTTTTTTTTAACTCTTTATTTTTTGGAAACGAAAATACTACTGTAGATACTTCACCATAATTATGATAATTTGAACAACGATTTACAATGCAGCATTTGTTAACCATTTTTTCAAACTTCCAAAGCTACTTCTTTAAAAACACTTCACAAGAAAACTGGCCTTCTATTTTTTTCTTCAAAATGCAAAATATCCGGGCTTATAAATAAAATAAGCCATGATCCCATACCCAGTAATGCTATATACAATATTTTGTTCTTGTTTTTTCATGACTGAGGTCTGGACCCGGACCTGCTTTTAAATTAATAATTAAATCATTTGGTTATTTTAATAATCATAGAATTTACGTTAAAAAAAATTACTTTATAAAAACTTTGCAAATCTTCAATTGGAGGAGAAACTTCTTTAAAGTTTGGAAATTTATCTTCTAGGTGTGCAATAAGCATCCCAAATTGTGTACCCCAGTCACCAACATGATTTAACCTAGATAATATTATGATAAAAATACTATAAAAATAGTTTGGCAAAAATTTGTAAAAAAAAAGTAAAAAAACTGGCATATTATTGTGCTTGAACAAAGACAAATTAAAATCATAAGGTGTAATTATAAATAGTTTAATGTTTATAAATCATAAGGTGTAATTATAAAAAGTTTATAGTTATTATAAATCATAAGGTGTAATTATAAAAAGTTTATAGTTATTATAAATTTTTTTTTTATAAAAAATGGTTTAAATTTTATGAAATTTGACAATGAGAAATGCTTAATGTATTAGGTCAAACAAATTGTCACTAAATTCTACTTAAACCTTTTTACTCAGTTTTTACAAAGTTTAAATGTAGAATCCTAGACCTGTTAAAAGGGGTAACTAATAATCTTTTGTTTTTTAGCACAAACTAATAGCAAAAAAAAATTAAAAAAAAAAATTTCTTTTAAAAAAAATGTCTTTTAAATGACTCTCAAAAGATCAAAATTACATAAAAACTTTTTTTTTTACTGTTTTTTTTTTTTTTAATTGCGATTCACAAAAGCATGCATATTTTATTAAACATATAATTTATTGTATATTTTATTATATAGAACATATAAGGTGATGAAAAAAGATTAAAAAAAAAAACCTTGTCTAAAAAAAAAGCCCGTATCTATTTATAAAAAAAATATTACAGGAATTTTTTAATAGATATTTTTTAATATTTTTATATCAAACCAAAATACTATTTTCAGAAAAATTAAAAAAAGAATAAGCAAAAAAATAATAATAATAATAACTTATCTATGGCTTGATTAAAACCATTATGATAATTACTGAAGCCACTAAATTATAACATATCACAGCTAAAAATCTGGACAAACTTTAAAAATAAGTATCTAATAAATGATTATCAATTATCAATTTTATTAATTTAAAAAGCATAATTAATAGAAACTTGTGCTTTACCTAAAAACATTGTTACAAAATTATAAAAAAATTCAATTGTTTTTCAGTCCATTTTGGTCAACACAGTCAACTCTTGTGAACATACCCACCCCAAGCCTATATATGTGATTTTTCACATAAATTCTCTATTGTGCACATTTCAGTCACATTTTTGTCTCAGCATGTATTCGATACTTTCGTGTTTTAGGTAATCTTGATCTTGTTTGAATATTATTCAAAAGCTAGATCAGGGCAGAAAACAATCTTATTGTTTTTGTGAACCTCATTGATGAACTTCTTTAATTTAACCAGATATCTGGAATGCACACATCCCTGTCAATTACTTGGCCCAAAGGAGCAATGTAATGATATTAGACTCTTTTCTCGAACAAATCCAAACGAATAATTTTGGCTCGTATTTATCTTTTCTTTTAGAAATTTTAATTTTACCTCATTAGACATCCGGTTCAGAACCCTACATTGTCAGAAAGCATTGCCAGTGTTGCACAAAGAAAAACATCACTTGTAATCAAGAATTAATTAACTAACGAAAATTAGTTAGCCATAATAGTAATTTTTAGAGTTTATAAAGTTAACTTTAATTTTAAAGCACTTGATGTTTTTGGTATTAACTTCCTCAGACAGCATATTATTCCAAATCTTAACAAACCAGAGGGAAAAATAATATTTACACACATCGAGTTTACACTTTAGTTTGTGTAATTTGAATTTGTGACTTTGAGTGTAAATATAGTTGTTTATTAAAATGAAACTTGATATATTTAGGCAAACTTAATTAGCACAAATTAATCAAAGTAATTTTGTGAAAACAATTTAGTACTAGAGATTTCACAAACTTTTATTACCATCTTTTTAAAATGGACTCAGTTTTTCAGGTATTTGGAATCGGAGACTCATAAACTGGTTCCAGTACATTTCTAAGTATATTGTAGAAATTTTAAATTTGCAATAATATATATATATATATATATATATATATATATATATATATATATATATATATATATATATATATATTTATATATATTGAAATTACAATGTTTGTTCAGATTTTTAGTTGTGACATGTTATCTTAAGCATCGGTTACTCTTATCTTTGGAAAAAGAATAATCATGTTCATTAGGTTTTTGAGTTTTTTTAGTCATAGTTGTGGGGAGATGTGCAGTTTTGATATTATATTTTACCTTAATACGTCATGATTTAAAAATTCAAGAAGTCTTGCCAAGCTTTCACCAATTATGCTTGAACGTAAATGTCCAACATGCATTTCTTTAGCAATATTTGGTGAGGAAAAATCAATTATAACTTTTTTTTTCTTCCCAACACCAGGAGGATGAACTTTTTCATGAAGTACTTTATTAAGTATATCACAAACAAAACGTTTTTCTAGTGTTATATTAATAAAACCAGGACCAGCAATTGAAACCTGTAAATTAAAAAAAAAAAACAATATTTTTTTATTTATATGAAAAAATAACTGCAATTTCTTTCAATCATTATCCTAAAAGTCACTTTTACCTCTTTTACAACTTTTTTTTTTTTTAAAGTTTCATATCACTTTTACCTCTTTTACAACTGGATTTGAAGGAAGATTTTCTAATATCTTTTCAGCAATTACTACAGGAGATAATTTCTTCCCATGCTTTTTTTCTGCCAGCTAAATTTGAAACTAAGTTTAAACTTTCATCAAATAAAAAAAGGAAAAAAAAAAAGATTTCTTCATGTTGATAGACCAACCTTTGCAATTGCCATCGCACTATTGCATTGATAGTCTCCAAAATTTGAATTTTGAGCTACAGTTAGAGAAACGGGTGGATTAATAAATTCAGGAAATGCATTACATATTGCTGTTTCAAACAAAAGATTCAATGCTGTTTGAATATTGATCATTTTTGAAGAGGAAACATTTTTCTCTTGAATTAATGCCTAATTAGAGAACAATTTATGTTGTAAGACTTTATATATCATATTAACCAACCACAACCAAACAATACAAATATTATATTAATCAATTGTAACATCAAAATTATTCTAGTAACCAATCATAATCAAACAATATAATTATCATAAATAAACATTATTCAGAAGCAAAAATTCATATGCTGACCCGTTCTAACTGAGTTTTTTGATAAAGCAACTTTGCATTTTTGGTGCGCAGCTCATTCAGTTCAACAGAGCAATCATCTTCAACTACATTATTTAATATATGTTTAAGATTATGAATTTCCTTTTTAAGTTGAATTACATCATTCTCCTAAAAAAGCAGATTTATAACAGAACACTATTATTATTTATCATTATCATCAAAAAAAAAAAAAAAAAAAAAAACTTAGTCATTATCATCACCACTTTTTAACTTCAAAGATTACTATAAAAATAATAATTCTTTACAATAAAATTACAAAACCTAATATGGTAAATTTACAAAACAAAACAAAACAAAAAATCAATAATAATATACTCACATGTTTATCTGTGTGTCTTGAAATATCTGATATCATAGTGGAACTCATTCTCAAAGGAATGTAGCAATAAAAATCTGTTTGAAACTGAAAGAGTTTTTTAACAAGATAAAAAGACTTTGGTTGTTTAAAGAAACTAAAGACGTTTTTGACTATAATTTGCATTAAATACTAAGTAATTTTAACAAGATAGATAAATACTACTAAATAAAACACTTTAGATAACTAAATATACACAAAGTAAAAAGGTAAATGTATAGCTAATCAAGTATAAAATAATGATAACTAACCAAGTGAATATATAAATGAACAATATACACTAGATAAAAATAAAATAAAGTAATATGAGAATAAATTGAGTTAAAAGTGAAATGAAGAGAAAATAAATAAAAAAATTTAACCATCAAAAACAAATAAACAAGCAACAAATAGAAAATCAAAACTATTAAAGTAAAAAGAGTTGATCAAGTAAATATAACTGAACAGCGAGCAGACTTAAACAAACAAAAAATTCCAAATAGCCAAATGTCATTTAATATTGGACAATATTAAACAGTTAGAAAGACAAAATAGACATAAATATCAAACAAGATAGTCAGAAATAAAAAAAAAAAAATAATATTAAAATTTAAGTGATTTAAATAAATACAATAACATTTGAAAATACATCAAACTCTTTTCAATAGAAAATTAATAAATAGAAAAAATAAAAATTATGTTTTTGTTAAAAGTAACGAGAAAATATCCACAAAATGTTGAAACTTTAAAGAACAAAATTTTATTATTTAATTTAAGTATATTCATTGAAAAAGCATTTTTACAAAATGTCTAAAATACAGTTAGTAGCGCAAATACACCATACAGCAAAGCACAAGGATAAGCTACTAATGGCTGTTGATGGTCCATTGCAAGAACAGTAACAAATAACTTAGAAGCTGATATGCTGCACCATAATATAACTAGACCAGTAAGTATAGTTCCAATAGAACCTCTAAAGAAAATAATTAAAATAAAAAAATGATTTGATAAATTACCAATTTATACTTTACTAAAGGACAATATAAAATGATAACAAACATTATGTAATAAAAAACTAAAAATAGACAAAAATAAAAAACACAAAAACAAAAAACAAAAAAATTTAAAACATGTTTTTTAAAAAACAGTGCCAACCAACCTCTTTTTTTGAAAAAACCTGTTGCAAAATATTATTAATATAATAACTCTCTCTGAAAATTTTGATTATTTTTTATTATTTGCATTTCAAATAACTTTTACCATATAATGATTTAAAGATTTAGAATTGATAAAGTTCTTACTTTCAGATAATTTATGAATAATATTTTATTATCACAACTTATAAATTTATAAATAAAAAAACTTGATAAAGTACAAGATTATTTAATAGTTTATAAAATTCAGTTTAAATTTTGGTAAATGATTATGGTATTTATAATATTAATCACCACATTATTTTAACAAATTAAATTTTCCTAATATTTAAAAAAACATTAATTTGAAAGATTTAAAAAAAAAAAATTTAACAATTACTCTTTTTTTATATATTTGTGTGTGTATGTGTGTGCATGTGTGTATTTGCAAATTAAAGATGACAAGACAGCATTATCTGGTCATCTTTAATTTGCAAATCTATTTAAAAGACATCCTGCAAACAAACCTTTTATTTCTATTAAGAATTAAAAAGCACGCTTGAGATTTGCTAATGAACATTTGAATTGGTCAAGAGAATAATGGTTGAAAGTACTTTTTAATGATGAATCTAAGTTTTTTAAAGTTATTTGGATCTGATGGCATTAAATATGTTCCCCAACCTAAAGGCCATAGAAACGATCCTAAATACCAGCTACAAACAGTAAAGCACAGAGGTGGAAACAGAATGGTCTGGAGTTGCTTAAATAGAGATTGTGTCAGTCCTATCCATTTGATTGATGGCATAATGGACAAAAATATGTACAAAGATATCATTAAGGATGTTATGCTACCCCATGCTAAAGACTTAATGCTTCTAGAGTGTTTCAGCAGGACAATGACCCAAAGTACACTTCAACTCTTGTGAAAGACTTTTTCAAGATTAAAAAAATTTGATTAATGTAATGGCCTTCACAAAGTCCTGACCTTAATCCTATTGAACAACTATGGGAACATTTTGATCGACAAATTTCAGGTCAAAAATCAATAAGTAAACATGATTTATTTAAAATTCTGAAAAAAGAATGGGAAAAATCAACAATAATGTGATTATGAAGCTGTTGGACTCAATGCCTTGTTGCTGTCTAGCAGTAATCAATGCTAAGAGTTTCCTGACAAAGTGTTAAATTTTTTTTTTATTTACTTTAAAAATTCATTTATTTTAGAATGGTAATCAATTTTTTGACATTCCAGTGAAAATTGGAAAGAAATTGAACTTTTTATTCAAAAAGTTATCTCAAGTAAAAAAAGTTTAAGTTATTAAAAATTATAAATACATATAAAAAATAGGAAATGATAACTATTTAATGTTGCTGTTAGCAACTATTGTAATCTATATTGTAATGTCAATTAAAAGTATCATGTTTTTGGTTGTGAAAATGCTTCTCATAAGAAATTAGGTTTTTTCATTTTTAAGCTCCACAAACACAAAAAGCTGGAAAAAAAGTTCTATAATGGTGTTATGCGCACGTTGACAATTAAAAACATGGTTATCAAACCTATCTGTTGATTGCCCGGTTCTACAACTAGAAATGTGCCTGTTTGTGCAAAGTCGTAGGTTATTTGTTTTTCCGATGTATGTAGCTTTCTTGTTACATGACAAACATTTTAAATAGTATATTACATTCTTACTATTACAAGTAATATGGCTTTTTATGTTCCATATAGTACCATTTGATGTCGTAAATGATTTAACTTTTTGAAGGTAGAATTTACATATTTTACAACGATTATCATTACATTTAAATAATCCTACTTCTTTACTGGTTGATTGAATTTTTGAAGAAGTAAGTGTTCTCAGTAGATTGGGTGGTTGTTTAAATGCAATTACTGGTTGGACATTAGAAAAAACTTCTTTCACTCTTTCATTTGAAGATAGATTAAGCAAAAGATTTGTTTCAGTAATAAAAGGTTGGCAGTTCAGATTGCTGTAAAAAGTTATAACTAAAGGAAAAAAATTTTTTGATTGATTTTGGGGAGCTGGTCCTTGGAGTTTCATGTTGTGTAATGCTTTTTCAATAATATTATTAGGATATTCGTATTCTTTTAGCCACCTTTTTAATTCTGCTAAACGTTGTTTTTCTTTATTTTATTCAGATGTGAAAACAATTATTCTTTTAGCAAGGCCATAAGGGATGTTCTTTTTTATATGATATGATGATGGCTGTTATAGTTTAAGTAGTCATGAGTATTGGTTTCTTTATAATAAAGATCAGTTTTTATTTTTCTGTTGTTTTTAAGAATAATAGATATGTCTAAGAAATTAATAATATTAAAAGTATTACCATCTATTATAAATCCTTTGCCCGTGTCTGTTGTAAAACTGATTGAATTATCTATTTCGGTCAAAGAATTTTTAAACTTAACGATATCTAAATGTTTTGGCCAGATTAAGAAACCATCATCAATATATCTATATGTCATTTCCATCATGTCCTGTATGTCATTTACATCTTTGTTGGAAAAAGTCTTGTTTCTTCTGAATATCCAATTGTTAGGCATGCATAATCTGGAGCGAAATTGGTACCCATGGCTGTTCCAATAATTTGCCGAAACATTTGGTCGTTGAATAGAGAGTTGTTTTTTTTTTAAATAAAGTATGTTGATTCAATGATGAATTCAGTAAATCTTTTATCTATTAAACTTTTATGTTTTTCAATCCAGTACTTTAATGGTTCTATACCTAGGTTGTGTGGAATACTATTATATAGATTAACAATGTCACAATGCAAAATACAACTATCTGAATTTAACGCTCTTAGAATCTTTCTTAAGAAATCCCAATCATCTTTAATAAAAGATTTTAGTTTTGTTACAATTGGAGACAAAATTATATGTAAGAACTGGCTTAAATGTGATGTTGGTGAGTTAATTCCAGCAATAATTGGTCTACCTTTGAGATCTTTTGGTGGCAACATTTCGTTATTAAGTGAGTCAGATGCATTAACTTTGTCTATAATTTTTTGACATTTATGAATTTTCAGAGTTATATAGAAGCAACTAGATTTCCGTATAAAATTTGTGATTTAATTTATTTCATTTTTTGTTAGAAAATTATATTTTCCTATCATTTTTATTAAATCTCTAAAAACTATTTAATCTGATTCAGGTTTTGTCCTTTCATAAGTACTTGCGGACAGCAGGTGGTCTTGATGAACTAGTTTTTAATTATAATAAGTTGAACTCATTACAATAAAAGTGTTTCTCTTGTCTGCTTTTTTATTAACTATATTTTTCATTTCTTTTAGATCTTTTAATGCTATCCTTTCTTATTGAGTAATGTTGTCAACTGACTGCATTTTGATAGGTTTAATTTGTTCAATTTTTGAAATGATTTCATCAAGATATGGTAGAGTTGTTTTAATATTATAATTTGACTTTTTTTTAATTATGTCTTATGTCTGTATTCTCCGTTCTATGAAATTTTTCTTTAAGTATTAGTTTCCTTGTGAATTGTTTTATATCAGAATCAATGTGTAAAATATTTCCTTTAGTAGTATGGCAAAACTTTGGACCTTTTGTAAGAAGTGATATTTGAGATGTTGTCAGGTATTTAGTTGATAAGATTGATGACCTTAGGTTGTATTTTTTTTGGATTGGGCATGACCAGTTTTTTGAAGTTATAATGTCTGATGTTTGATTATGATTACTATCTATATTTGTTGAGCTAGAGGAAGTTGAGCAATTGATATTATGGTCTTGGTGGTTATCCTCTTGTTTGTTATTTTGCAAATTTTTTGAATTTTTATTATTTCTGTCTTTTTCATATGCGGTTTTAGTAGAAGCTAATTTTTTGGCCCATATTTTGTCAATGCAATCAATATCCTCTTTTTTACATTCCTCATATCGAAATACTAACTTTTCTTTAACTTCTTCACTAGACGCATGATTGTTAATAAAACTAGTTACTTCATCCTCCACGGCTGTTTCAGAGTGAGCTTTACGGCTTCTTGTTTTTTTTTGAAAATTTTGACTTAGAGGGTGTTACTACAACAATTATAACTTTTGAAATATTTGAGATAATTTTGTTTTGTAAAAGGAATAAAAACAAAATTAAAATTTTTTATCATACGACATTTAATACAATAGTAAAAAAACTTGTTTTAGTTTATAAAAAGCGCGACAAATGATAAACTTGGTTAAATTTTAATAATTTGTTGTTACTTTTTATCCAAAAAAAAATCAGAAAAATATATTTCTGATAGTTATTATCAAATACACTCATTATTTAACTATTATTAAAATAAAAAAATCTTACTTAATTGTTAATGGTAAATTGAAACAGTTTGTATAGATGTCTGCAAGCAAACTGCATTTTTTGCAAAATTATGAAAAATGTGGTTAAAGGGGGGATTAATTGATGATGAGCACGTTTTTAAATCTAGAAGTTCTTGTTTTAGAAAATAGTTCACTAATTTTTTAAATTCAATGCATTATAAGATAAAACCAGATTTCAATTTTGAAATATTTAGTCTTAACATTTTAAGCTGAAGCCTTTAAAAAACTTAAGCAATTCTTTTCTATGCATACAGTTTTAATAATATGGTTCATAATTTAATAATAGTTCAAATAGCTAATTTATATTGTTTGATAATGTGTTTTTATTCTCATAAAAAACTTTTTATAATGAGTTTCTCAATTAATAAGTTCTTTAAGTAAAAAAGGTCATGTGATTGTTTTGAAATGTAAACAATGTTTTTGCGCATTAAAGTAGAAAAATTTGTTTCTAAACTAGCCAAGTTTGATAACATATTTCATAACATAGCTAGAGGTACAGCAAACAATTTTTCAATTTTTATATGCAGAAAGGGTTGAAATTTCAATAACTTGGTGCAGATTACAAAAATAATACGATTTTCATTATTTAATAATAAAATTAAAAATATAAATGCATTAAAAAATAGTTAAAAAATAAAAAAACAGCAATCCGCACCAAAAATTAGATAGAATAGACATTTATTTATAAATGTTCCAAATCTCAACCATGAGGCATGTAGCTATGTTATGAAATCTTAATTGACCCAAGTCAGGTTTTCCGTAAAAACCACAAAAAACAGAAAAGTGATCCCAAATTGTTAGCAATATTTAAACAATATTTTTATTCCGTTTAATGTAAATATTTATTTAGAAAAAAAAGATCGGTCTTTTATATTTTTTTATTTAAAGATGAAGGTGCTTATAGGAAAAAAACACTACTATTTTAAAGTTAGTGCATTTTTAAACTTTTTTTGTGGAATACTTTTTTTTTTGATAAACACAAAAATAACTGTGGCGTCAAGCTCGCTTTTATATTGAGTGAAACAGCCGTGCCTCAAGGTTTTTTAATGAAGAAAGAAAATTATTTTTTCTTATTATAAGAACCTCACACTCAGATTTAAGGCGCTGTAACTCAAATTTTTTTATTGCATTTTTTTTGTCATATGACATAAAATGGAAATTGTCACTTCTAAACATTTAGGAATATATATATATATATATATATATATATATATATATATATATATATATATATATATATATATATATATATATTCCTAAATGTTTAGAAGTGACAATTTCCATTTTATGTCATATGACAAAAAAAATGCAATAAAAAAATTTGAGTTACAGCGCCTTAAATCTGAGTGTGAGGTTCTTATAATAAGAAAAAATAATTTTCTTATAATATATATATATATATATATATATATATATATATATATATATATATATATATATATATATATATATATATATATATATATATATATATATATATATATATATATATATATATATATATATATATATATATATATATATATGGTCAATTCCATACATCACGCACGTCACTTTTCAGATGCATATAAGCTCAAATTTTATAATAAAAAATATAGAGCACTATGAGATGCATAAATCTGTTGCCAAACATGACTTTTACAATATAAAAACATAAATTCTTAATTTTAAGTATGTAAAACATTTAATTTATACATATAATGATGGTCACGCACGTCACTTGAATTGGACAAGTCATAATTTCATCATCAAAAAACATTATTTTCCTGAGCCGTTATAAACACTATCTGTGTCATTTTTAAACACAATATACTTGAATCTATAACAAAACGGAAAATGTTAAAAAAGACACCAGAATGTGTAGTACATGAAAGTGCTAATTCATTTTCCAAAATTGTGTACTTCACATACGTCATATTTTTATATAAAAGTTCACGCATGTCACCACTTAAAAAAATAATATACAATAAAAAATAAAATCATATAATCAAGTTTTTTAAACATAATTACAATTATATGATGCTGACTTTAGTTTTAGAAAAAAATTATATCTTAATTCATCTTAATATAAAAATAAATAAAAAAAGTTTTAAAAAATAATCACACACGTCACATTAAAAATAAAAATATAAAATAAAAGAGTTACTTACATTTAGTAATAGCTAAAAAATATATTAATCATGGCAAATATATTACGATATTCTATATAACATTAGTTAAATACCATAGAAATCGAAAAAGAAAACAAAAAAGACCCAAACTATTAGTTAACTTTTTACTCATAATATCCTGATTTACGTGGAATTAACCATATATATATATATATATATATATATATATATATATATATATATATATATATATATATATATATATATATATATATATATATATATATATATATATATATATATACACACATATATATATATACATATATACATATACATATATACATATGTATATATACATATACATATATACATATATATATGTATATATACATATACATATATACATATGTATATATACATATACATATATACATATATATATACATATATACACATATATACATATACATATATATATATATATATATATATATATATATATACATATATATATATACATATATATATATATATATATATATATATATATATATATATATATATATATATATATATATATATATATATATATATATATATATATATATATATATATATACACACACACATTCCTTAAAGCTTGGGCTTTTGTGCTTCTATCACTTCTTATTATTTACTTTTGTACTTTTATTTACAATTTTAACCTTTATAGTTGTTTTCTAATTTTTTGCTTCTTTTTGTATCTTAAATGTTAACTTTAAAAGTAAAAAAGTAAAAAAGTAAAAAAACTATAGACAACTTGATCATTTTTATTTGTCAATTTTAAACTTTTGTCTCTATTGTTTACAAAAGAAATAACTTGTCATAAAAGTACAAAAGCATTATTTTTCTAATATTTGTATTTTTCTGTTTTTAAGCACTCTCCTACTTTCCCTTTTTTTCTATAAATATAATAAATACAAAAAACTACTCTATCAACTTTTTTCATGGTTTTATTATTACTCTAATATCAATTTAAGCAAAACTGAAAAAAAAAAAGTTCTCTCAAACATTTCTGTTGTGACATTTATTTTTAATTAAGTACATCATCCTGATAGGAAATATACTAAACAATACACAAAATGTTTGGCTAAACCTAAAAGTAGCCACACATAAAAAAAAAATACAATACACAAAATGTCTGGCTAAACTTAAAATGTCTGGCCACAATTAAAAATATAAAAAATGTGTAATTTAAAAATAGGTTTATTTGAAAAATAAAAAAATATTTACGTCAATGTAAAAATAACAGAAACTCCAGATAAAATCACCATTGGTAACAAACAATATCCAAGAACACTAATTACGCATTGAAATGTAACGCCAGTCATGCTCATCAAGTTTAACACAGCATACATTGAAATTGAACCCAACACTCCAACCCCATAAATATAACCAAAACCATGCACCTTTCCTGACTAAAATAATTTCATTTATTTTTATAATAATTTATTTTATCAAAGCTGTTACAGGATTCTTTTTTAATAAAAAAAACTTTTTTAAAAAAATACTATATAAAAATATATTACTAGAGGTGGCAATTGAAGAGGTAATAACTTGTTTAATAGATACAAATCTCTTTGGCCAATCATAAAAATATTTAAAATGATAAGAAGAACTCAATAAAGTTAAAAGTTGTTCAAGAGCTTCAGCAAAAAAAAAAAAAAAAATTAAATGGAGAAAAATTTTTAATAGGCCTTAATCAGTTAGGGTTTTCAATCACTTGGCCTTAACCACTTCAGTTAATGCTAGAATGTGTTTCTTAGCAACTAGAATGTGTATCTTGTTGTACATTAGCATACTAATATCACTATAATCTTAGAATGAATAATATGATTCAATACATTCAAAAGAACAGTTAATCACTAATTTTGCCATTCAGTAGTGTGCTGGCTCTAAATACTCCATTACGGAATTTATCTAGAAATGCCCATTTTTGCAGGATTTTACCATACATTCTTGATTTGAAGCCTTATAAATTTTACAAATGCTACGTTTTATAGCAACATGTAACTTAAAGTAAATTAATTAGGGTTACTTTGCATTTTAAAAAGAGCTAGTTTTTATCAGCATTGACATTATTGTTTAAAAATGTAATAATGATAGATTTCAAATGAGGTCTAATTTTTAGGAGAACGCAGAAAAATTAATGGATAAATTTTATCGCCTGATGGCTAATTACTAAAACAAAATTTTTAAAATGTTAAGTAATTGAACATTAGTTAATCCATTATAAATACTTTATTGATATTATATTTATTACCAAGTTTTATATAAATCAAAAATTTGCCTGATAATTCATAAAACGAGAAATTCTTTAACAAGAAAGTATTTAACTTTTTTTACAAAAAACACAATATTTCATAAAAAATAAAATAAGAAAGGTTATACTGGATATTTAAATGGTATTTGCGTTCATAAAAAACATTTAAAATGGTATTTGCATTCTTACAAAACATTCAAAAGCACAAATCTGGTTCCTTTTTTTCTTTCTTGTAGTTTAAAATAATTTTCATGCTTTGATATCACCTTTTTCATTCACTTTTAGTGATAACTTAAAATTTTGATGAAAAGGATCTCACTTCTGCTACAGCACAGGGCTCTCAGTGAATGGCGAACTTTAACTCAGATAAACTCAATAAAAGCTAATAGTTATCACAAAAATCTAGATCTTCTTATTAAACGTTAATGTGCTCGAGTCTTCTTATATTGATGAAAGGTACTCGATGTTATTATGTACTCGATGAGTCATCTACTCGTCATCTTCTAGGATTAACTATTTCTTCAGATCTTGCTTGGAAATCATATCTCAAATCGCTTACAAAATTAGCATCTGCTAAGGTTGCATCTTTTTATCGTGATTGCCACTTTCTTACTCAAGACTATATTCTTTATCTCTACAAATCTCAAATTTGTCCTTGGTTGGAATACTGTTGCTATATCTGGGGCAGATCTTCCATTGATGTCCTTTCTCTTTTAGACAAGGTGCAAAAATGCATTGAAAACATGGTTGGATCTTGCAGCCAACCTCAGGTCTTGTTTTAAAGCGTTAAGCATAGAGCAATTTATTTATGCCTCAAGCGATTTTTATGTAAGCAGTAAGTAATTTTGGTTAAGCAACTTTTTATCATTTTTTAACTTTTAAATTATACCATAAGCAATAAGATAAAAGAATTAATTTTAAAAAAAGTCACAAGTTTTGAATGAGGTTTATGTAAAAATATTTGTTAAAAAAGTTTGAATGATAATTATGTTTGATATATGCACTATTTAAATAATGAATTGAAATAGCAAAAAAATTATTTAAACTTATTTTAAATAATAAGTTTAAATAATTTTTTTCATTAGTAAATATTTACTAATGAAAAAAACTTAAATGAAATTAAAAGTTTATTGTTATTTTGTTTTTATTTTATTGTAATGATTGATTTTTGAAGCTTGAAGCAAAGATCATAAAAACATAATTTAATTTTGAAAATTTATGATTTAATTTAAAACTAATTTAATAAAAATATATAATTTTATTCTGATAAAAAAAAAATTAATTTCGATTTCAAAAATATATTTAAGTTTATTAAAATAAAAATTAATGCATGGGTTTAACTGTCAAATCTCTTTTAAAATATAAGTAAATTATATCTATTGTTCAATTTTTAAATTTTATTTGTTCTTAAAAAAAATCTGCTTATATTTATTGTGCTTACGATTTTGATTTATTCTTCTTAAACATTTTTTTTTTTACTCATAATTAAATTTTAAATAAATGGCTGCATCAAAAGTTTGCACAAATTATTAATTAAACTTTTTTTTTAATAACGCAAGTTAAATTGCAGCAATTATTTTTTAATAAACAATATATTCAGCAATGTAATAATAAAATAATAAACTTTAATAAATAAAGTAAATAAATTAACGTAATTTTTTTATTTGTTAATCGCTAATTTTTTTAAATAAAAAATCATTTGTAGTTGCAAAGCCGCAAATTTTGCAATCTTTTAAGTCGTCTGTTAATTGTTATCTTCCAGTAACTTCCAACTATAGTAGTGGTTGCTTGCAGCCTTGTTAGAAGAAAAAAAAGAAGAACAAAAAAGAAAACTTTTATTAGTCTAACGGCAATTTCTATTGTTCGGTGAAATATATCGTTATCTATTCAAAGATATTTTTTTTAAATAACTTGATATAATAGATTTTTTTTTTTCTTAAAGATATATTTAATAGTAAACTTTTTAGATAAGGTAAATTTTTTTAATTATTTTGAATTTTAACTATATATCATTTTGAAATTATTTTGAATGCATAAAAAATAACAATTCTATGGTTAAAAAGTAATTATTATTTAAAATTTTTTTTTTTTTATTCACCTCTCCATGGCTTAGAAGACCACGACAGACAAGGAGGCAACTTTATTGTTGTTACAACCCTCACTCAACTCTTAAACTCCGAAACACTTAATAAAAACCTTAATAAACTCGGTTGCTACGTTGAAAAAAAATCTGGTGGTCGGTTTTAGTTATTTAGTTTTAATTAAATTTAAAACTAAATAACTTTAATGATAAACTATTTTAATTAAAAAAACTATTCAATTTTACAAACAATTTTTTTTAACACTTAATAATCAGCAATCATGATTTCCTTTAACTAAATCATTTCAGGAATTCCCATCTCGCCGTCACGATCTTAACTGAACCCTTTGTTTCTTTAATTTATTACAATAGTTAAAATAATTTATATATAATAATAATTTTTTTCAATTATTTTTGAGGCGTTAAATGTTTGCTTTTTACAATGTAAAATACTAATATTTTAAGGCTTAAAGTTAAAACTTTAAATCATATAATTTAAGTTTATTTCAAGTGAGCATAGATAAAGTGAATAAAAAATTATTTATTGATCATTTTAGGAATAAAGTAACATAATTTTTTTTTTTTGAAAAAACCTTTTTTAGATAAAAAACTTAAAGCTCATGCGGGAATCCTGCTCTGTTGCCATTGTCAAAGAACTCAAAATATCAAAATTTAGTTTTAAAACCTATAAACATCTGCTAAGGGGTAGCATCTGCTAAAGTTGCATCTCTTTACCAAGTTCAACACTTTCTTACTCCAGATTCTAATCTCTATCTCTATAAATCTCAAATCCGGCCTTGTATGGAATACTGTTGCCATATCTGGGGCGAATCTTCTAATGATGCCCTTTCTCTTTTAGACAAGGTGCAAAAACGCATTGTAAACATAGTTGGACATGCTCTTGCAGCCAACCTTCAACCATTATCACATTGTCATAATGTTGGTTCTATTTCTCTTTTCTACAAACGTTTAAGTCATCTGTTAATTGTTATCTTGATCTATAAATTTTATTTTTTCTCTTCCAGTAACTTCCAATTTTAGTAGTGTTTGCTTGCAGCCTTGTTAGAAGAAAAAAAAAGAAAAAAAAAAAAAAAAAAAGAAAATGAAATTGAAATTGGAATTCACTTCCTTCATCCTGCTTTCCTGATTCATATAATTTGCAATCTTTCAAGTCATCTATCAATCGTTATCTTGCTCTACAATCTTCATCTTTTCTCTTCCAGTAACTTCAAACTCCAACTAGTGGTTGCTTGCAGCCTTGTTGGTAGCAAAGATGTTTAAAAAAAAAAGAAACTATTTGATCAACTTTTTGTAAAGTAATCTTTAACTAATTAATTTAAAAAACTGATTAATCTACCACCATTAACCATTACTATATTACCATCCACTCAAACCCATATTACAATATTCGTAGTTTTACAGATTTTAAAAATATAAATAGTAAAAATACTTAAAAAAATTTTTAACTGTACAGCATTTACCAATAACAAAAATGCACCAAAAGCCAAACAGAAAACAAGTGGTCCAGCGAGATCCGTGTCATCCATAATATTAGGATCTGGTTGTTGAAAAGGATTTAAAACTGACTTTGTCTAAAAACATTTAAAATAAATTATAAACATCACAAATAATATCTATTAAATTATATTTTATAATATATATATTTTAAATATCTAAACATATTGTATTTTATAATATATTTTAAATATCTAAATATAATTATATTTTATAATATACTTTTATCTAAATGTATTATTGTTTTCAATATTTTTGAAGTATTAATCTTTTTTAAACATTCTCTAAAAATACTCTAATTAAATTTAAAAAAATAAAAAAGTAATAAAAATGTCATCAACTAGATAAAAATAAAATTAAAAACTTTAAACCTTTAATCCAATATGATCGAAATTAATGCCAAGTTCTAAAAATATGTTTTTGAATATTTCAAAATAATACAAAGTTATAAAACATGTAATTAAGAGGTGTTATCTATTAGAATCAGATCTTTAAAAATATAAAAACTTTTTATATAAAATATTTACAACAACTATTTTGGTTTTTGTCTTCAAAAAATCTTTTAATTTCTAAAATTTAGCCAAAATGACATCTCCAAAACAACAAAAAATTATCAGCGAATGTTGTGTATTTAACTTTGAAAAAACATTTTTTCGGCGAACTTAATAGATGCTACTATATTAAATATGTAATGAGTCTGTTATTGATGAATCAACTAATTTATAACAAACTGCCTAAGTGGCTATTTTTATTTGTGGTATTGATAATTTTTTTTTTTTTATTTGATTGAATAACTATTAGACTATCTTATGCAAGGCATAACAATGGTAATTTTTGATATTTTTAAGAAAACAAAATGTCAAAAAACAACTTGTCATCAATTAAGTTACATTTTATCATTCATCAGCAAAATTTAACAGCAAAGACTATGGGTGTGAAAAATATCATGTCTTCAGTAGTTAAAACTGAAATTTCAGATGCCTCAAAAACAATTTGAGTCATTTCTTGATGAAATGACTCTATATATGGTGGTCTGTTTTTTTACACTTAAACAAGTTTTCTAGAGGCAATATTCTCAAAAAAAACTGAGACAAAAGTTGAAAGAATTTTTCAAAAGCATAAAAAAAGATAATCTACCAAAGCTAGAAAAAAAGGAGATCGTTGAAAATTTTGCATTTCTAATAAATCTGATTCAACATTACAATATGCTTAACAAAGAACTCCAAGAAAAAGATCAATTAATTGAAAAAATAAACAACTTTATTCTAGCTTTACAGTTGAAATTACCTTGTTAGAGCAGCAGTTAAGGACAGGAAATTTTAATCATTTTTTAACCTTGAATAAAATGAACCCTGGAAATACAGCACAACCTGCAAATTCAACATTACAGAAATAACCTGTGTTACTAAATTCAAAAGCTTTTTAAAAAGTTTTTAAGATACTCTTCACATCTTATATAATCTCCATTATCAATTGTATTACCAACTGTGAACTCCCTACCATATTCACTCCAAAAGATTCCAAAATTGCAGTCAGGTGAGGTTATCCTGCTACTGGAAACAGTATAACTTGCTTTATATCCTGCTGCCTTGTAGGATACAGGATTTTTTAGGAAAAGCCAACTCTTAAACAGCAACTTAAAACACCCCCTGCCATGGGGCTCTTGGTTGAGTAAAGGCTAGAGATCGCGTTTCTATAAAAATACTTATCTTGGGCAGACTTTCAATACATTCAACTACTGTCTTGTAGAAAGCCTCCTAGACAAAGACTTTAGGGGTAAACAGAGTTTATCTGTTGACCAGCCTCACACCCCTTTTTCATCTATTAAGGTGGCATAGATGCATTTATAATATATTGTTTCCAGTTTAGGATGTTGAATGCTGGATCTTCTTGACTCAATGCATGGGTTTTGTTTGTGTCTCTTTTTTTCGACTAGGTAACCCATGCTATTATCTCCTATTGAGGATACAGCTCTACTCAGAACCTGTATTATTCTGTATACTGTATATATTCAGCTCTTGATTCCACAAGTCGTGTTCTACCTGACAATTATATAATTATAGCTGACAAATAGGTTAATTTATTGCCTAACCTTTGTATCACTCTAGCTTTTGTATCTAGAGTGATTTCTGCTTAGACTCTTCAATAGCTCGTGGCCCAGACAACATACCTGTTATCTTCTTGCAGAACTGTTTTCTAGAGCTGTCCTCTATACCCATTAGTCTTCTTACTATCATAAATAAGGTTTTTGAGTTTCTAATTAACAAACACTTAATCTCTCATCAAGGTGTGACAAATCGCTTTTTTAATTTATGTTGATTTTTATATCTTTATTTAATGACGAACGTCTAATTTAAAAGATAAAAATCGTTAAGGAAGTTTTATTTTCAAATAATTTTTATTCTAGCTAATATGTTATTAGATATATCAAAGATGCTTATTGAATTTAATCAATTTTTATTTTTTAAAAAGAACTTTTTACACATTTTCAAAGTATGCGCAAACTAATGATAATAAGCAATGATTCTTAATTAATGATAATTAATATGCAACAATCAGGCCTTCTCGTAAGAGGCCTGCAATCGCACGCCTTAAGACCACGCATAAAGTTCTTTGTTTTAACGATCACGCATAAAGTTCTTTGTTTTAACAACTTGACCACGGCTCTTTGCAAGTTTTGATAATTAGCGCATTTAAAAAATGCGCTAAAAAAAATAAAGCAAATTAAAATTAAAATAAACAACCATAAACTGAAAAGAGAATAAAATCCTTAAAATAATATATAATACAAAAATAACCGAAAAAAAAAATAAATAAATAATTTGGCTAATACAAGGGCAAATTCATTGTGAGGGAAAGGGTCCCCCCCCTCTCCTCAGATTTCATAAATTAGGCTGTTTAAAAATGCCATAAAATTTAATAAAATTTTGTGGTGCAAGTTTAAAATTTTATTAAAAAATTATTAGGATACAGGGTGTGACAAATCGACAAACTTGCACACATTTCTTAAAAGACAGACAGAAAAACAAACATCACATTTCTTTAATTTTGCTTATGCAAACGTTGCCGTTTGATTAGGGTTTATCAAAACGAACGTATTACTTCAGCAATTTTTTTCAAAATAACTTTGCGATTATTAGTTTTTAATTTATTATAAAAACACATATTTAATATGAAGCAATTAATTTCACAGACTTAAATTAATGCCAAAATGTACTTTTTTCTATAGCGTCGCTTTAAAGTAAAATAACTAAATACGCTATAGAAAAAGTAATTATGTTTTAACATGGTTTTTGCATGCGCTCACAAAAGCATACATAATTTTACTTAAAATGAATGCTTTTGCAAAAACTTCAAAAGAAACCATGCTCAAACATTTCGATTGCTTTCTTTTATTGAGAAAAGTGATCGTAACGTTTAACTATGGTTTCTTTTATGTTTTTAGCAATAAACATTAAAAGTTTAAAGCAAATGTATTCATTAAAAATAAAATTTAACTTTTTTTATAACTTTCTTATTTTCCATAAAGTGAAATAATGTTTGTTTGCATATTAAAACTTTTGCACTTTTAAAAGTTTTTTTATTGTGCATTTATCTTTAATTTGTGTACACTTTGCAAATGTGTAAAAAAAAGGTTTTTGAAAAATAAAAATTAAATAAATTTACCAAGCATCTTTGATATATTTAATAACTTATTAACTAGAATAAAAATTACTTGAATTTTATTTGATATAAATCTCTTAAATTAAACGTTCCTTAATAAATAAAGATACGCAAGTCAACGTTCATTAAAAAAAAGTATATGTCGCGCCTTGGGATAAAAAATAGTTGTTAGATGCAATTGTTTCAAGAATATTGTAATTCCTTTTTTTTTGAGTAAATAACTTCTTAATTAGAAATTATATTTCCATGATAAAATGGTTTGTAATTATTTTTTGATAGCTTCTGTACTCATTTTGCCTTAAACTCTAATCTAAAAATTTTTTTCAATGATTGCTTTTAATTAAGTTGCATTAAAGTAATCAATTAATTTAAAAATCGCATTTATTTAATTTTCAACGCATTTTTTAAATGCGCTAATTATCAAAACTTGCAAAGAGCCATGGTCAAGTTGTTAAAACAAAGAATTTTGTAAGAGGCGTGCGATCGCACGCCTGATAATTGTAAACAGTTATCCATTGATACTAAATAATGAATTTCAAATAAGTTAGCTAATTTATTTAAAATAAAAAAACATATAAACTTGAAAAAATTAAAAAAAAGAAGCTAAAAATAAAATAAGTTGTTTTGCCTTTTTTTTTTTAAACTTTTAAAAACAATATCATATTAAGTATTTAATAATAAATTAATAAATATATCATATTATTGGTGTTGTTAAATGCACAATAAAAAATGAAAACTATAATAAACAATTCTATATATTCTATCAGATTACATATATTTTATCAAAACATAAAAGTTCTTTTTAAAACTTTTAAAACTGTTTTTAATATGCAAATAAACATTACTTCACTTAACTAAAAAACTAAAAAAAAACTAAAAAAAAAAAATCACGCTATAGAAAAAAGCAATCATGTTTAAGCATGGTTTCTTTTAAAGTAATTGCTAATGCATTCATTTTAAGTAAAATTTTGCCCCCTTTTGTTAACGCATGCAAAAACGATGCTAACACATAATTATTTTTATGTATATTTAACTTTCTTTGATAGCGTATTTACATGTGGCACTTTTATGTTGGTGAAACCAGAAAAAAGACACATTAGGTAATTTGAATTTCGATGAAAACTAGATATTTAATGTCCCTGGAACTTAATATGCTCCTGGAAGTACTGCAGCCAATATGTTTTTGCACATAACATTCTTGTACTTCAAGATTTATGTTTTAGTGTCATAGAATCAAGAAAGAAATATAATAACAATCAAGGAAAAAAAACGTAACCTCCTTAAATACACTTACTTTTAGCAGATTTATGTTGTTACTGTACAAATATAATTTCCTTACTTTATTTTTCCTAAGAAATGAGAAAAAAATTTTAAAAAGATTTTTTTTAAATTATTAGAACAATTAAATATATTGATTTTCTATGTGGTGTTTAAGGTGCTCCCAGAGGTTTTAACAATCTTATCACAGAGCAATGTGAAAAGGGAATTAACTAGGAAGTATATGCCTCCTTCCTTACCAATGTCGCTTATTGGACTAGAGGTAGCATCAAACCTCTGACCTCTTGGTTTTAAGCCAGATCTCTAACCACTGTGCCACATGTGCTGCACAAAGTAAAAACATTAAATAGACACTTTACTTATAAAGACTTCATAAAAAAAAAAACATAAAAAAGTTTATAGTTGTTGAAACTAAAAAAAAAAAAAATTAATTTAAAACCTGAATATTTTACCTTCAAGCAAAGGAGGCTCATCTTCAAAACTTGCACTATCACCTGTGGAATGTGATTGAGGTTGCATTTGATTATAACTATATTGTGGCATCATTTGAGGTGAATAATTATTTGGAATATAAGAGTCATAGCCAGGGTTTCCATATGCATATTGTTGATTATTTTGCTGACTATAATCTTGATTGTAACCAGAATCATAAAAATTCATTTGATTGTCATTGTAGTGAGCACTCATTTTTACATTATTTTATCCTGTAATATAATTACATAATAATTATTCTTTGATATATAATTATGTTATATATTATCTTTCTATAAAGTAAACTATTATAATCAATATCAATTGTATTAAAACAATTTAAAAAGGTTTTTATTAAAACAAGTAACTTCTATTAAATATTAACTAGATTTTTTGCGTGGAAAGTAAAGTGTAAAAGGTTTTGCATTGCCAATTCAAAAAAACATAAACTACTATTGTAATTTTTTATAAACATTAAAGTGGGGCTTATTAGTGAGTGGTAGGTTTGTTTTCTATAAACATAAAAAGATTTCATATTATTTAATTAATAATATTAGTTAACAAGGTTATAGATATATTAGTTATATATAAATACTAAAAAATCTTTAAAAACAAAGTCTTTACATCTTTCTCTTAATCATAAACAAAAATTATCTATGTATTAATAAACTTATATTAAAAAAAAATTTACAATTTAACAATTGAATACAATAAATGCATTAAAGTTGTCAGACAGCAAAGTCAGTTTTAATGGTTATTTAATCAAAAACTATATCATTCTCAAAACTGAATCCAGAAAGTTGCCAACTGGATTTTGTCTTTTACATTAAATATCATAGGCAAAAAAAATTGCTAAAATTGGTAAAGCTGCTCAATAAGACAAGCTTGAACATAATATATAATAATGTTAAAACATTAAAGCTTAGAAATCTTCATGTTTTCTGACTTAATTATATAATTTATACCTTTTTAAATCATCTCTAAACAGTTTTTTTTTTTTCTCGTCAAATTTCTCTTTTCTTTCCTAGCAACTTTAAACAGTGAGTTTAATGCTGTAAAAAATATAATAAAATATATTTTTTGGATATAATACGATTATTTTACTAAAATAATCTGGATTTTACTAAAACAATCAATTAAAATAAGCTGGATATTAATAATATCTAGCAATTCATTCAGCTATTTCCCAAAGAAGGAACAACTTGGATAGCTAAATAAGTACTGAATTAGCCGCTTTATTTCGAATCAAAATTTAAATATCTTTTTAAAAGGTTTCATTTTAATTATAAGTTTATAAATGTTTCCAACAAACGTTTAAAGTTTTATTTAAGTTAGTTAAGGCTAACCGTGTTTAGCTCCATTATAGGAGACACGTCTTTACCCCCTCAATTATTTCTTGCAGTATTAAAGGTGTACGCACCCGATTTTGTGCGGCGCACACCATTTTTGAAAATCTCAAAATCTAATAAATAAATGGATTTTTTTAAGAAGTATCTTAACAACTTTCAGTTATTTTTACTAATTACTGACCGTTGGTAGCAGGGACGCTGGACAGTTTATTTGGCGTTTATAGGGATCTTACAAATAAAAACCTTATCGAAATGGTTAATACTCTGGTTATTGCTTTATAAAGTATAACTTATTGCAAAATAAACAAAAAATGGCCCAAATTCATTCAATTTGTTGTTAAAACGAAATATTTTTTGTTTGTCATTGCATTTATTATAAGAAACAAATATGTATTTAAAAAAGTTAAAAAAAAAAGGAATTAATGACAAATTGGTATTTGCAATATTCTAATTCTTACAGACAACGGCTCTTAACATGTAAAAAATATTCTATCTATTCTATGATCTATTCTAATCCAATACCCCAAAAATTATTCAATTAAACTTTTCTGCATTTGAAGATATGATGTTGTAAACTTTACACCATATTTTTACTTTCGTTTCGTTATTTTTATATTTTGTAAATAAAAACGCATAAAAATGTATAAAAGTAAACATAAGCTTTTTGTTTAAATTTTTATCTTCGAGAGAATAACTTACCTATTTATTAGATGGTCTTAATAAGTTGCATGCATCTTTTTTTTATGCATCAACATTTAATGTTGAAAATATCTGTGTCGCTATCATAATCAATGTACATCCATATACAAAAAAAAAAAAAAAAAGTATTTTGAGAAAGCTAATTAAAGTTAATCTTTTTTTGATAAACGCAAAGAAAAACCTTTAATGTTTTTCTTTTTAAAAAATCAATAACAAAACAGCAGTAACCTTTGTACATGTAGGAATTAATCAAAAAAAAAAATGAAGGAACCTTATCAGTTTAAATAAAAAAATGAAGGAACCTTATCAGTTTATTTTTTAACGCGTGTACAGCGTGCGCATGTTTGTGGCAGTGTCGCAAATTTAACGCGCACAAATAATAACTTAAATAGAAGAACATGTCAAACAGTTAACAATTTGGATACTGTCGAACAAGAACATGGTCACAAAAATTATTCTGCATAACTGCACTGAGGTCTTGCAACAATTAACTGCACTAAGGTCTTGCAACAATCTTAGTAAAAATAAATGTGGCTTAACATTGCTAGAAACTTTTAAATAAAAAAAAGAATAAAAACCGAAGTTTTCAAGTTTGCTTTCTTAAACTAAACAAATACTTAACGTGAATAACTTCATAATTTCTATGTTGCTGAACTGTTAGTATTATTTTATTTATTTTTTTTATTATAAATATTATTATTATTATAAACATAAAAATCTTTAATTACGTTGAATCTGTAATGTATGTTTTAATAAATTTTACCAGAAAATATAAGTTTAAAAATATATATATTAAAAAAATTTTAATATATATATATTTTTATCACAATCTTTTTTGTTAAATTAAAAATTTAGTATTTTTTTTATTAGGGAATATCCATTATTTGTGCCAACAAATATTTTAACTTCAAGAAGACTTCAAGGTTAAATTGAAGTCAAACAATTTAATAATTCAAAAATAGGAATTTAGCCATTTTTTGGATACTACCAACGCACCGACTAAATTCTAACTTTTATTTTGATTTGTCACAAACTCCATCGCCCGTCAATAGCCTCATTTATTACCAGTTTTGGAACTGTCCTTCGTCCTGTCAATCCGAAAACAGATTTTTTTCCATCTCCATCATTATTATAATGAGTTATTGAGTTTAGACAATTTTTAAATGCTCTTCTATTTATAAAAATGTTTATTAGAATTTTACACACGTAAAAAAACTCACGCTTAAGTTTAGAGTATTATTTTGGGGTAAATTTTTTTTATTGATCAACCTGCATTTACCATATATGGTACACCCTATGAAATAAACAGTAAAATAGCGTCTTTGTCAAAATTCCAACCGAGAATTTTCACAGATTCATTGAAAGCCTTGCAATGGTGCTATAATTAGTTTTCTCAAGCGCAGCTGAGTCCAATAAAAAATTTGTTAGGAAATTTTTTCACTTGATGTAATATTCCAATAACAACATTTGCAAAGTATTTTGCGAATGTTGTTATTTGATAAATAAGGACGCCCTTATTGGCGTCCTTATTTATCAAATTTTCCCTATATTATATATGAAGGACCTTTTTTTTTTTTAGGTAATTTTATTTGGCGCTTCTTAGATATCTACCGCCCGGGTTAAACTGTCCCGGTAGAACCCCCCTCCCCCTCTCGGCGGCCCTGGGTAAAAGTAAAAGACAGTAAGTAAAGACAGTAAGTGTTCGTAAAGTATTAGAATGTGAGTTTTGCGAAAACTGAAAAATATTGACTGCTTATTACGCGGCTATTTTTAATTAAATTTAAGCCATACCCATTTTGACAAGTGTGCCAGTGTTCATTTTTTATCAGGAAAAAAAAATTTTTGAATTTTTTTGGTGTCGATTACTAGCAAAAAAATACCAATTTTTCTTACAGTGGCCACCCACCATCTTACACCCGCCATATTATTTTCATCGACATTCTATGTTTATAAGGTATTCCTGCGTCCTAATAACATCCTGAGAAAAAAAAAAAGCAATTAAATTATAAATAATATGTTTTTTGAGTGATTATCCAAAAGTATATCTAAAACTTGTCATTTAGTATTAAGGATTTTAAGGCAAAGTTTTTTTTTGCAATAAATCCTGTGCCATTTTTTTTAAAGCTAGTATCGTCAAATTTTTGACAGCTATACACGGCAGTTTCGTAATGGAACTTTATTCTGGGCATGCGCATTAACAAATATTTTTATCTTTAAGTTTTCAATAAAGCGAGCAAAACGCAAAAAAAAAAATTAAAAAGCACAGATTTAATAACTAAATTTATTATACCTTTTAATAAAAATAAGTTTTTAGATTTTTTTTTATTTTAATAAATTATTAGTTGAACTAGTTTTAAAAGATACATACATATAAAAAAAAGTGTTTACTCACTTTTTATAAGTTCAAGAACATTGCAATTTTTTTAGTTACAAACTTTATGGAAGTCTAATTATTCTTGATAAATAAGTACTTTAATAAATTTTTCGTGAAAACCTGAAATGTTTAAGAGTTAAAGTTTAGGTATATAAAGAATATGTCCAATTTTGAGAAACCGGTAATTTTTTTTTCTTTGTAATTTATGAACTATTATCGCTGAAAAAATATCCGCTTTTTTAATAAAATTTCCATTTTACTAAATAAAATTACCAGATGTTAAAGAAAACGTTAGGAATTATTGTATTGGAAAACACACACACACACACACACACACACACACACACTTAAAAATTAAATCGTTATATAATATACATTTTTTGATTTTAAAATTCATCTATAAAGTTTCACGTTTCAAGCTTTTCTTTTATAAGGCTTTCTTTTTTTAATAGTTGGTCTAATTATTAAAGCTTCTGGAGAGTTTTTGATATAGTGATTGGACAAAATACTTCTCAGTCTTTGCTTTCCTTTCATATGACAAAATGTGCTGTTCATACTGTTGAATTCGGCATGCATGCTTTCTAAACCTTGCTCTCCATAAATATCAAGACCCGAATTCCAATTTCTAATAAAATCAACACAATGACTTTCTAACAAATGCATTTTTGGAGTAATGGACTCATTGGGCCATGTTTTACGAAAGTAACTCATTAATTTATCAATGGCTCTTTCTATAAAAAATTAAAAAACAAAGAAATAATTATGAACACCATTGCAAAAATAATTTCAATGCGAGTAACTTTCATAATAAAAAATAATTTAAAAAATATAATCTCACCTAATTCTGATATTGGATTCTTGTTAATTATTTCACTTGAATTCATAAAGTTGTAGCATGTCGAGTATTTGGAGAACAAAGCAACAAATTTCTTACTCAAGACCTTCGCCTCGTTATGAACATCTGTACCAATAAATCCAAGATCACTTACTATTTTAGATATTGAATTACAAAGATCTAGAATACTGTTTAGCTAATGAATAAAGAATAAATTTTAGAACACATTTACAAAATTAATGTTTAATAACCTCTATGTATTTATGAACTTATGTATTTGAGAAGATATTTTTGAGAAAAATATGCAAATATAAGTATAGAAAAACCTTCAACATTTTATGAACATGATTGTCTTTGAACATGAAGATGTCTATGCGGTCTTCATGTCTTTGAACATGAAGACCGCATAGAACTTCATCAAGTTTTTTCACAAGTGGTCCATGTGATTTTTCAAATGTTTTAGATCTTAACTCTTCTAATTCAATCAGCTATATATAAAAATTATATACAAAACACACACAGACAGAAGCTCTTAAATTGATTAATGCTTCATAAAAAGAAGTATAATAAATTTTATTTCATTTTTTTTGAATATTACCTCATTATACCTTAGCATTTTTCTTCTCCATATAATGGGCTACTCTGGGCTGAAATATTTCATAAATAATTTCTTTATTTTCAGGAGAACGTAGAACATGTATTGCCATTGCTTCATGAATTAGAGTTATTTTTTCACAATATTCATTAATAACTTTTTCTCCTTCATATATTTTTAATTGAAGTGCAATATACTCATCAAAATTTCTGTTGTTTACAGTTTGATTTGTCATACACATTTTTGCTGCAATTTTTACATCTAAGAGATGACAGCCATCTTCAAGCATATTAAAAAATTTAAGATAAATTCCCAATGAGATATGTAATGATGGAATGCTTACCTAAATTCGTTAAATCAATAAAAAAAATATTAAAAATGATATAAATAAGTAAAAATCTAATATATTAGAAAAGTTTAATACTTGTGTTAATGGAATATTGAAAAGTGGCAAATCAATGACATTGTTACAAGTCTTTGCTAATTTTGGTATTCGACCTTTTTGAATAAAATTTTGGAAATCTGCATGAAGTGTTTCCAGAGTACGCTTGGAGCAACTGTGCTTTTGTTGAGAAGGATTCATTTTCATCTCTTCACGAGTTATATGACAAAACAAGCAAGCATGTCGACCTAATGTAATAATATCATTTTAAATATACAATTTAAAAAGTCATAAAAAAAACTGAATATAAAATTATACAATTTAAAAATATAAAAAATACAACTTAAAAAATGTTGTTTTGCAAAACTTTATAATTTTGTTTTATACCATTTGCACCAGTGATTCCATATGCTGAACATAAAAATTCGTAATCGCCAAAGATAAATACTCTTATTTTTTTCTCACTAAAAATTTTTTTTTTCAAAATAGAGTTTTCTGTTATTTATTATCATATAATAACAATATGACAAAATAAAAATTTCTTCCAACACAGTGACTGCAATTGATTAATTTGTGGTGTAAACCTTGAGAGACCCACAACAAGGTTGGGTTTGTACTCTTTCGCTTCAAAAATACTAAAAACACTTGTGTTTCTCTTGGCATTCGGCTTATCAACATTCACGATTTGATAACACATCTTAAAGGATCCACCACCATAATCACTACCAATTTTAATGTGAATTTCATCATTTTTTATATTGGAATGCTGTAGCAAATTTTTGCTATTTAATTTTAAAATAATTCAAATTTATTTTAAAAAGTAAATAACTTAATTTTATTAAACAACAACATTAATAATGGTAACATATATATATATATATATATATATATATATATATATATATATATATATATATATATATATATATATATGTGTGTGTGTGTGTGTGTGTGTGTGTGTGTGTGTGTGTGTGTGTGTGTGTATGACAGCAGGTTTTAGGCTAAAAAACATGTCACAAAAGCCATGCAATATTAGGAAAGGTATATAGAAATATATATCAACCCTCATTATTAGGAAAACTAAAGTCGTCTATAAATTGCCGACCTTTAGGTCAGCATCAGTTCAACACCTAGTTTTGACCTAAAGCCTTTTTTCACAAAGGCTTCACTATAGAAGACAAAATCAAGCTCGTCCAAAATTACCAACCTCAGATACTTTTAGGCTGGCCTAATTCTGAGGGCTAATATATATATATATATATATATATATATATATATATATATATATATATATATATATATATATATATATTTATATATACATATATATATATATATATATATATATATATATATATATATATATATATATATATATATATATATATATATATGTGTATACATAGTATAATATTTACTTTTTTAGCAGGTTCAGTTTGTTTATTATATGAGATGGAAAATCTTTAATGTATCCCCAAGGAGCATTTTTTACCCAATCTTCTCCAGGCCAAGATTTAGCTACTTTGCGTTGCTTTTTGTTTGATGCACATTTAATATTATTTGTTTTAAGCCATCTAAAATAAAATTTTGAACATTTTGAATTCAAAAACTTTTTTATTTATTTGCACTTTCATTTTTGTTTCATGTGGTTCAATTTAAAATGTTTTACCTTGCAATTATCTTCATGTTTGAATAGGTGATTCCCATATGAGCTTTCATACTTACCATTTCTTCTGCACTTATTACTGATGAAGGAATGTTCGACATTTTCAATATTTTAATTTGATCTTTTTCTCCAAATGAATTTAAAATAGCAGAGGTTTGTTGAAGTTGTGAGGTGCTGGCCAAACCAGGAACCACATTTAAAGAGTTTATAACAGCTAAATGTCTTTTCCTAATTGTCCTCTTACTAACATCTGAGCTGTCTTTATATGCCATTGAGTTGGAAGTAAATTGCAAAGGCTAGAAAGGATTGAAATTAAATTACATTTTAACAATTACAACAAAAACTACAACAAAGTTTTATATACATTTAAAATGTGTTTACTCTTGGTCCTCCAGAAGGAAAAGAAAAAAAGTTTGATTCAGAGTTAATTTGCTTTTGCTTTATAACATGCAATGCAGCATCTTCTACAATCCGTGGAATAACATCATTTCCTTTTAATAAAAATATATCAGAAAGAGTTGTATCAAGTCCACTTGGAGTTTCTTTGCGAAAAGTCTGCAATAATTTTTCACCCATACAATTTTCTTCATGTAGTTTTTTAAGCTCATTGTCTTTAACTGCATAATTTAATTTGCATTTCTTATTGCAACCTAAAAGAATGTGCTCTATCATTTGTGTTAAATTAACAGAATTCAAAACTGAATTTAAAGAAATAGTTTGTCCACAAATAAAGCATTTAGCTTCTGTTTCCAACTTTCCTTCAATCTCTTTGAATAAACACACTGAGCAAAATGAGTGTTGACACTCTTTTAATATTAGTGGCTTATACATAATATTGTTGCATAACTTGCATATGCACAAGTTTAAGTGGGGATTTGATACAGGATCAATATCAATTACATTTAAACGCAATGTTGGTTTTGGTATAGTACTAATTAAGTTATTTATAATTGGCCTAGTCCATCTCTTCTGATTTTGTTCCATGACACATGGTCGACCAGGTTTACATTTTTTAACTTTTCTTCCAACAACTTTGGGGAAACAAGAACAATTGCCTGCACATGGTAAAGGCCAATCAACTGGTTTAATACTAGAACTTGAACCTTTTTCAATGTTCCTTAAATTGGTATAGCATCTATTACACATCTTTTGTGGGTGAATTTTCTTATTATCAATGCTGGTGTTTATATAATAGGAATTTTCGATTCTTTCGGAATATTTATTTATATCAACTGGATCTTTTATTATATCTTCTCTGCATATTCTACAAATTAGATTTAATTTGGTTGCATGGTCCATGTTTAAAAGATTTCTAAATAAAGCAGTTACGTCAGATAAATAAAAAATGTGCCTTTAAAAAAAATTACCGGTCTCTAGAATCAACTTTAAAAAGAGATCAATAAAATGAAGAAAACAAAACAACTTAGTTTCAGCTACAGAAAATTCGTTTTATTGTAATATAGCTGATTAAAAAACAGAACATTTCAAGAAAAAAATATCACCTTTTGATTTAAAAGTTTTCGTTAAAAAACATAATTTCAACAACAAAATTTATAATATAAAGATGTATCTGCCAACTCTAAAGCAAATCGCTACGTTTTACAAAAAGTTTGAAATATTAAACATAAAAAAATTCAAGTTAGAGTAGCTGAGCTTAAGAAAATAATTATACAAAAAATCATCGAATTTCTGATGTTTTGCAACTGTTCACTACGCATGCTCAGAATAAAGTTCAATTTGAAACTGCCGTGTATAAAAAGATGGGTGTTTTACTCTACCTTTTATTTACTAATTGTTAATGTGCGAAATAAAATGTAGATTTTATTTTATGTTCCAAATACGTATACGTTAAATTGATAATTGTTATTTTGTGTTGCCGTCTATCCTAAAAAATTATTAAATTAAACAAAACTGGAAATGGTAATCGGTGGCGTAGGAAGGTCGTGAAAGTTTGGGGGGGGGGGGGCTGTTGTTGAAAACATATGTTAAAAAGGAAAAAGTTTATCAATTTCTTATGATACAGTAAAATAAATAAAAGTTATCTATATATTTTAAATATATAAAAATTATTTATATATTTATCACACGCAACGTGATCAATCATCTCTTCAATGTGGTTAGTCATCTTTTTCCAGCACATATTAATTTAAAAAATAGTTAGTATGCGATAGTATCTTAAACAGTTTTATGGATATACTTTTCCATGCACTGCTCCCAGATTGAGGGTTTAGGTTGGAAGTAAAGGTACCTGGGATTTTTTTTGGCAGAAACATCAGAAAGATATAAACAACATTTTTTTATTACATTTTTTTTTATTGTTAACTAATTATGTACCGAAACTTTGTTGTCTATGGCAGATAGTCTAATAAATTTCAAAATATAGCGAGAATACATTCTTTAGAATTAAATATGTTATATATATTTACATATATGTAAACTCATATATTTAAAATTTAAAATCTGTGTGTAAAGTATTTCATGTATTTTAGCAGGAAAAAATTAAATTTGAAAAAAAGTAAATGAATCGGAAAAGAAATCATCAGGAGAGCAAAGGTATAATTTGTTTTGGATGTTGCAACTAGAAAAAACAATGTATACTCCTATAAAATCCAGCTCAAATTGTTTAAAAAAATCTAGTAAGGAAGCATATAGATAAAGGTTTGATGTATAAGTGAACTCCTTTCCTACTGGAATGTGTCCGAAGTGCAAGACTGAAATATATAAGAAAAATGTATTTATCTTTTTCTGTTTTTTTTTTCATTTTAAATCTGTGACTTTTTGTAAAAATAGTTGTAGTTTCTTAAATGCAAGATATATAAATTTTTTTTACAGAAAGGAAAAAATGTTAAAAGTGCAGAAATCTGATGGCGAAGAGGAAATGTCTCTATTTTTTATTTTAATGCTTGGCAGAAAACAAGTGGTGTCTGAATTATGTCAAATCTGTAGTTTGGCAAAGGACTTTAGTAGTAACATAGAAATGAACTTAAAGGAGGTCATTGACCCCATCTTAACAAAAAGTAGTCCAAATTCAAGTTCTTATACTGATATCTCAATGTGTGGAGATTGTTTTCAATATATAGGAAAAGGTATTAGACCCCCCTGCAATAGAAAATCAAATGCTAAAAACTTAGAAAAAAACTATTATGTCAAAAGATCTTAAATTGTCTGAATAGATAACATCAAAAATTCTAAAAACAATTATTGGGGATGAAAAACAGGGTAAGGTTAAACTATCAACATGTGGAACATTATTACATGTACGCCTTGGAGAGATTATATCTCCAAAAAAGATTAGACACAGTATTTAATATCAAAAATACACAATCTCGCTGAATGTGTTATTAAAAGTATGTTGACTTAAGGTCCGCCTTCTCAAACTGCATAAATGGAAGTACTTCCATGCATCAGATCTTAAGCTTATCAATATCATGCTAGGATTATCTGCTCATTGTGGGAAATATGCATGTGCTTTTTGTATTGGTGCAAAAGACAAATTAGGAGAATTTAGAACCTTTAGTAGTTTATTCAATCAGTATCAGCGATTTGTTGATGCAGGAAAACCACACAAGTTGATGCAAAACTTATTTAATGTCATCAACCCATGTCTTTTTGATATGAACCCGTACAGCCTGGTAATGGATATTATACCTCCACTAGAGTTGCATCTCTATGAGCATATTGTCACACAGGTGTCAAGAGTACTATTTTCAAATAAGACTTAAACTAAGTTAATAGAAGAAAAAACTGTTACTCAGCATGGCTTCAATGGTAGAGAAATAGATGGACCTAATTGTCAAAAAGTTCTAAGGTCATTAAATAAGATGAGAAACAATAAGGGGAACGGTGCTAAAAATTTTTTTCAAATTTTTTAAAACTATTTTTAATCGTTTCAATACTTTCTTAACCCTATAGGGTAAAGTGATGTTAAATGATAACACAACTGTCAACATATCATTGTTATTATTTAAAAATAATATTAATTTTGTAGTGGCTTTTCGTTAATTTGGCGTCATTTGCTACTATCAAGATTAAACGTTTTGAAATAACAAACTTAAAGGTTGATGGGCAGGGGGTTGAGCTGTAATACCAACGCCCTCTACATTTCAAAAGTGAGGGGGCTGCATCCCACTAAGCTCTGCCTGTGCCGCCAGCGCTACATTTATACACTATCATTATAATTTTAAATTGTAAGATTACTTCCGCTCCATAGGGTCTATTTAAGCTATCTGTAGCACCAAAAACAAAAATGTTATGACGGTAAAAATATTATCACAATTAAAAACTAAAAAAATCATCAAATTCTCAATTATTTAGCATTAATCTACTAAATTCACCTGATGATTCTGTGAAAAAAAAATCCAGGTAAGGTGAAGCTTTGATCCAGGTAAGGTGATCCAGGTAAGGTGATCCAGGTAAGGTGATCCAGGTAAGGTGAAGCTTCAACCTAAACGCCCCTATCTGGGAGCGGTGCATGGTGATGTTTAATTGTGATTGACTCATTACAGACTAGAAAATAATAATTCATAAAAGTTTATTTAAAACTGGTTTAAGAAATGAAGGGGAGGGGGGAGGAGGAGGGCTAAATGTAATTTCCCCGCTCCCCCAGTTTCAGTTGGCGGGCTATCGCCCCCTTCGCCCCTATTGATGTTTATCGAAGTCGAATTTTCAAAACGTAAACAAACGAGATTTCATTTAGGCAATCGATCAGTTTGAAAAAAAAAAAAAAGAGATCAACTAAACCCAAAGATACCGCATTTTATATTTATCCTTGTTACTGCTAAAACATTGAGAGTTAATTAAAATAAAATTTCTGAACTTTTTAAAAATTTACGTTGAGAAATTTAGAGCAACTGTGAAATCGTGAGAATCGTTATTTAACCATGACTCTCACAAAACCTGGAGAGTTGGAGCATTTGATGTATACATAAATACCAGTATAAATGCACAACACACTGATAATGTCATACTGAAAAATAAACTGATAATGTCATACTGACAAATACACTGATAATGTCATACTGAATTAAGGTTAGGCAGGAGCTTCAGTACTTATTAAGAGTTAGGATTTATGTGTTAAGATCTTTATTTTATTGCTTTTTTTATCATATTATCTAAATACGTTTTTCAGAATCTAAAGATTAGTTAAAAAATAATGAAATTTTTTGCTGAAGTAAATCTTCTTTACAGGATATATTGTCCATCCAATTTTATAACTTATTCGATATATAAACTGAGGTTCCATCTACCTAGTAATTGTTGTTTTAGAACTCTACTATTATCTGCCTAAACCCCCAATCATTGTTTGCCCTTGTCTGCTGAATTTAATGCTTTAATGTGTCAGTCTTTTTCTGTGGTTCATGTCTGAAATGAGAAATATATATGTGATGAAAAATAAAATTACAAGTTCACTTACATTTCTAGTGGTTGAAATTGGTATTAAAAAGGAAATACAAAATAATAAATTTGCAACAAAATAAAGAAAAATTTCAAACTAAGAATCATTTTTCAATAAATAGAGATTCTGAGATTTATATATTCAAATAGTTTAAGTTAATATGGAACCAGCTCAATATTAGACTTATTGTTCTGCCTAAAAAATTAACTAACAGAAGTCTGAAGCCCTTAAGTTTTTCAAAAGTATCATGACCAAGAAAAGTACATAGTTATGTAACTATAAACAATGTCTTTCAAGAAATTAAATGCCTAATATTTTTTTAAAATGCTTTAAAATAGGAAATTATATTAAACTAGCTTAAAATGTTCATGTGTTTCACTCCAAAAAAAAAAAAAAAAAAATCTTTCCCAGACTAAAGACTTCACCAAGGTTAGTGACTAAGGCCATTTATTTATTAAATTTTTTTAAATTTAATAAATAAATCTTTTAAATTATTGTTTTAGATCTCAGTGAAAATAAAAAGAAATAACTGTTACCTTTATTAGCATATTATATACTACATGGTTTCTAACTTTTGATAAATCTGTCATTGATCTAGCGTAAGTATTTAAAAAAAAGATTTGCTGCTTTTGATTTAACACGAGCTTAATTGACAGCTGAGTCTGGTAATAATTTTAAACCTTATGATTATAACATCAACTCATCAGAACCTTATATTCCTGGTTACAAGTGCAGTCAGTTTTATTTCTATATGCTAAACTACCAAAAAAAAGAGGCTCAGTCGATACAACTACTTTTTAAATACTAGAGCGGTTCTTATTTTGAGTTTATACTTTTTTTTCATATCACATTACCTAGACAAACTTAAAAAAATAAATTAGTTGGTCACCACTAGTATCTTTACTATTCACTGAAATTCTGCTATAGTTCAACTGACTTAGGAGCTTAGGGGTTGCTTTCCCTCAAGCTGAATACAGTATCTATTTACTTTGAAATTTCAAACTTTTTATTTAGTTGAATCTTTGTTTTAATGTTATTATTATTACCATTATTATTTATACTTATAATATATTTTCATACTAATCCAAAATATAAATGTTTCTGAAAAAATTATAATCATTAGTTGAGAACAAAAAACATTTCTTTAAATAAAATTTCTTCTTTCGTAAATAAATTCAGAGTTATTTTAATATTTATACTATATATAAATAATATATTTACTATATATAAGTATTTATACTATATATAAATAATATTTATACTATATATATCTATAATAGTATAAATAATTAAAGTAACAATCAAAAATTGAAAAATAACATAAAGTTATAGTATTTATGTGCATATATTATGTGTATATATTATGTGTATGTATGTGTATATGTATTAAATATATGTGTATTGGCATATTGCTAATACACATGTTGGAAATACACTAATAAATAATATTATATGTATCAAAGCTATATACTAATAAATATCTTTTATATAGTTAATGTTATTATTTAAGTTAAAAAAATAAAAAGATTTTATCTTAAATACATTTTTTTAAAAATTTGATTATTAGGGTAGACATAAAGTATCATGACTTCAACATTTTTGAAAGACTTCGATTGGAACATTAAGGTATTTAAACCGTATGTTCAAAAAACTTCCTTTTTTTAAAAAAAAGTTTTATAAAAATAAAATTGTAAAGAATTTCACTTAAGTTTAAATCCATGTTTGCTTTTTGGATGTTTACTTTTTTTTTTAAATATTGTTTACATTTAAAATGAATTTTATATTGAATTTAAGTTTATTTTATTCTTCTTTTCTTAATTTTTTCATATTCAAAAGAGAAGCTAGATGAATTGTTCAAGCTGCCACTTTAAATCCAAAATTATTAACCTTGGTGAGCAGGATTTCCCTGAGTTAAAATAAATTAATCATGATACTTTGAGGAAAATGGTAGCCTTGTTTTGAAGCATTATGTTGTATGTATTTTATGAATGAAATTTTGGTTTTAATTTCACAAAAACTACCTTAATTATAAATTGTTAGATTCATCAGATATAGAAATCAGATATAGCGGTTTATTAAATAACAGATAGCAATAAAAAGTATATGATTTTATTATTCTGTTTTTTTAAATCAATATTGTTCACTTTACAAATGTTTTGATTTCTTGTACAGTAGTCTTTAATACTAAAAATTGTTTTTTTACAGTTTGTAGTATTAATTTTTTAAGTTGACAAGAATACAGGAAAGAACAAAGTTTATTAAAAAACAAATATTTTTTTGAAGTAGAAAAAAAAAAAAAATTTTAAGCTCTACACAACAAAGTTATTCATTCATCTAAAATTAATAAATTTTTAAGTATCTGTTGTTCTCTTGCTTAAAGTTTTTCAAAATTATAATTATATTTTCATAAGTTTTGATATTTAAAATTTTACTTTAACTACAGTTTACTTACATAAAAAAACAAGATGTTGTAGTATTTATTATTTTTAATGTATGAAGTGAAGTTAAATTTATATCTATAAATAAAAAATCAATTTTTTTGAAATTAAAATTCAGTGTTATTAAAATGTTAAGTTTACAGTTAAGAATGTTCCTGTTTTTTTTTTATTCTTCATAACTTAGTAAATGTTCTTTTAATTGATTAAATGTTTTCTTTAGCTAGCAATGTCAAGTGACAAAGTATCTAATCTCAAGCAACCAATTATAAATCTTGATTTGAATTTACATGATAGTGAAGATAAAGTCTTTTCTATAGAAATGAATAAAGAAGAACTAAAAAAATTAATTGATGAGTTAGAAAATGCTAAAAAGGTAAAATTAAAAACAAAAGCTATAAAAAATTTTTTTTTAGCTTTTATTGTTTATATCTTTAACTTTTTTATGTATGACTTTGAGAGCAATTAATAAAATGCTGTTTGACATGAACCACAGCATGGTTAATAAGCTTATAGCATTAGACTATTGAGTGTACATTTTGATTCATAATGGTTACAATAAATAATATTAAACATTTTTAATATATATTACAAGGTTCAATGTTCATTGACGTAGTGTTACATTGCTAGTAGTGACTTGCAATATAGACTTCAAACTGGTCTGCACCTACTCATAAAAAATTAAATTTTGAATTGTAATAATAATGGTAGAAATCAATGTTTTTCAAAGAAAATTAGAAGAAACAGTAGTTATAATATATTCTCATATAACTTCAAAAAGTTTGTCAATGTTTTTTGAGCTCTGGCTTTTGTCACAAGTTTTTCTTTATTCAAGAACTTCGTTCCATCTTTTTTCAAACAGTTTGCAACAGTCATTATTTGTTGCTATGCAACATTCATTTCTTGGTTTGTTTTTTGAATAGAGTGTTTTTACTAGTTAATGTTATATAGAGTTTTACTATCAGTTTGATATGTTCTCTATCTCGTTAGAAACCCCTATCAGCTAAGTATGGCACAGTTTCTATTTTTTTTTTTTAGTATTACTTAAAATAAACCCAGGGATACTTCTGATTTTTTTGTCATTCTGTTATATTTTATCATGGGTTCATTCAAAATTTTTTCAAAGTTTCACAAAGTTTGAAAGTCAATTTTTTGGATTTTTCTAAAAAAAATTATTTTTCTGCTTTTTGAGAGTCACCTGATATTTGTGTCTGCCATTATTGGTATTTGAATTTTTTTTTCAAGACGTTTGTATGTTGTATGCATTTTATCATTCTGAAAATATTTTGTGTTGTAAATATGATGTCTTCATATCACTCTTTTATCATTTTCAGTTTACTATGTTGGTTTTTAAAATTTACAAATATTGAGTTTAGGTTTATTTTTTCAATTTTTAGGTGCAAAAGAAAGTTTTTTTATGAAAACAAAACTTATTTTTGTTTTAAAATTCTTAAAATTATAAAAAATATTGCAAATTACAATATTAATTTTTATTACAAACTAAAATAATAATAATAATAATACTAAAACTATTTTAGTTTTTTAATACATAACCTTAAAATAAATTTTTGTTTTTGTTTTTTAGGTTTTCATTCAATTACAGAGTTGATGCAGCACCAAATTTTTTTTACTAATTTTATTTTTACTTTATTTTTAAGTTATATCGCAAAGAAGGATATTTTTCTTTTCTTTAAATTCATTCTTATATATATATTTCTACACAATTAAATATATTTTATATTGAATTTTTACTTAATGAGGAGGTTTGAGTTCAATAGCAACCTATCTGGAAATTTATCTTTGTTTATCTTCAGTAATTTTGTAGCGATTACATTTTAAGCTGTTTATAAAGTAGTTTATGATCAAACAGTTTATTTATTCAATTTTTTGAAATTATTATGCAAAGAAGATTCTGTAATAATATTATTCTTGATTATCTATTATAATCAACCTAATTATTATCATCATTGAAGTTTCCATGTAAGTTTGAAAATATACTGAAGTTTCTATATAAGTTTGAACATATAATGAAGTTTCTATATTTTAAAATTTTCTTATGTTTGCTATTTTTAAATTTTTAAACAAAATATTTCTTAAGATGATTTTTATATTGAATTAAAATAATTTTTTTTTTAATTAAAATACAACTTTTTGATTTTCTTAGTTTTATATTGATATAACTATTTCTTTATAACTAATTTCTTTATTTTTTACCGGACCTTTTTTTTTTCTTTTTATTCCTTTTTTTTTTATTGTAATTAATCAAAACAGCAACTTGATATTTACATAAAAACCAGTCTACTAGAAAATAATAACTTTTTTACATCATATTTATATCATAGTTTTATATCATTATTACTTTCCGCATATATTTGGCATAAAGCATTAAACTTTGAAAAATTGAAGAATGCAATCAAATTACTTACAGCTGGCTGATTTGGCAAAAAAAATTGAATATCGGTAAGCTGTATTAATATGTAAATACAATATAAGTAAAAAATTCTGGGACAGGTCAGGCTCCTTAACCTTGGTGAAGGCTCCTTAACCTTTGTGAAGGCTCCTCATCCTCGCTGAAGGCTCCTTAACCCTGGGGAAGGAAAAAGCAAACTATAGTGTAAAACCACCATTATAATTGTTAAGAGCTTCTGTTACTAAAAAGAATCATAATTAATGATAGTATATATTTTATGGTGAAAAATACTGGAATATTTTGAATTGATTTAATTTTTTTGTTGAAAAAAAACTTATTTATATTCTTAAATTCTAGAATTATATTCAGATAATTCTTCTTAATTAAACTTTTAATTGTATTATTACATAGTTATACACAAGAAAATATATACTGATAAAGATATATTTATTGATGAAAATAGATAATTTGAAAAATATTAAATAAAATACTAACAATAATATTAATTTTTTTTTTTTCATAATGTTTGATAAAAAATTAAAATTTATTTTCTTATTTTGTAGTGAGAACATTAAACTTGACGACTTTAAAAATGTGAAGAAATATTTGGATTCTTTTCATGAAGTTAAAGAAGAAGATTTATGCAATTTATATCATTCTGTACGCTTCTTGCGTAATACCTGCATTAACTCGAAGAAAAACCAAGACACAATTTTGTAAGTAAAAGCTATCCTGTACAGCAGGACTATTAGGTATTAGTCCAATGTTATTCTTTTATTTTCAGGGTATATATATGTTTCCTAATGATAGACAACACATATATATATATCAGTGCATGTAAAGAATAAAATCTCCCAGCGCGATATTTTGGCCCCGTATAACTGAAACACGTTTTTTATGAGTGCCATAATGAGCACTTTTCATCAAGCCTTCAAGAGCGTTATTTAGGGTTGGAAATGGGTTCCAAACTTGTTTATCAAGACCATTTTTTTTCTGTTAATAAATATGAAAAAATGAGTTCTAAATCTGATAAAATAGTTTTTAGCAATCTTATTAAATTGATAAATAAATATAAATGCCTCACGAGGAATGAGACAACATATTTCACAAACTTTAAATATAAATCTTGTAATTTCTATGTAATTCCTAAAATTCACAAATGTCAAGAAATCATTAATTATTTAAAAGACTCTGACTGCCAGAATAAATTTACCAATATCTTATTTGAGTCAGTTTTTACATTTTATCACCAAATGTAAAGAAACAAAAATCTTTTATTAAAGATGACTAAGATTTCCTCTAAAAAATTTTAGAAGATTTTGAATCAGAAAGTCGTATAATGACATACGATATTGTTTACCTTTACTTATCTTGGTTTAAAAGTCCTAAAGTTCTGGATATTTAAATATAAAGAATTGATAGATTAAAGATTTACACCTGAATTTATAATCAACTCAGTATATTTTATTTTAAATAACAATAGTTTCATATTCGATAAACAATTACTCCACCAAATAACTGGTACAGATTTTGCACCAGATTATGCTTGTCGAACTATCGGGTTTCTAGAAAAGAGTTTTTCCAATAAGCCTACCTTTTCCCAATAATCCTACCTTAGTATTTTTCCAACAGTGAAGTAGAGGATATAGAGACATTTTTTTTTAGATATTTTGATAATGGTTTTAGTATCTAGCCAAAACATTTCTTTTACTGAATTAAATGATTCAATTAGTTTTACAACTGATTTTGGCAAGGAGTTTTCTAAAAAAAAAACACCTACAGTGTAATTAACTTTTTAGACATCACAATTATTCTTGAAAATTACAAAAAAGTTTAAACAGACATAAAGTTTTTAAAACGTTTAGGATGTAATTATATCAGGCTAAATGTTTTTTAAACTTTTAGCATATAATTATATCAGGCTAAATGTTTTTAAAACTTTTAGCATATAATTATATAAGTTATTACAAAGAAACACTCATAAATACTTAAACTATAACAGTCATCATCCATTTCACATCAAAAAGAATATTCCTTATAATTTAGCTAAAAGAATAATTGTTTTTAAATCTAATTATGATATTGAAAAACTTCGTCTAGCAGAAGTTAATTCGTGGTTAAAAGATTGTGAATATCCTGATGAAATTATAGATAAAGCATTCCTTAATGCAAAACTAAAAGGACCGGCACCACAAAAGAAGTCTAAAGAAATTTTTCTTTTAGTGACAACATTCTATAGTAATCTCAATTGTCAATCTTTAATTTCAGAAACTAACCTTTTACTCAAAGTATCTCATAATGAAAGAGTCAAAAATATTTTTTCTAATAATCATCTGGTATTAGCTTTTAAACAACTTCCTAACTTACTAAGAAGACTTACTTCTTCAAAAGTTGAAGCAACTAATAAGAAGGTTGGCATATTTAAATGCAAAGACATTCGGTGTAAAATATGTAAACTCTACCTTCACGAAATAAATGAGTTTGAAACTTCTAATGGTACTATTTGGAAAATAAAAAGTCACATCACTACAACAGCAAAAATGTAATTTGTTACCTTAAATGTTTGTCATGCAAAAAAACAAGCCACATATATTGGTAAAAATAACAATTTAAGATTACAAATAAACGAACATGTTTCTAATTGAAGAACTGGCCTATTAACTGATAGATTTGACAACCATGTTTATATCTGTCAACTTTCCCACCGTGTAATTGAACCTTTTTTCCAACTTTTTGTTTTCCTTGACCTTAATAATGAAAGTTTTTTTGTTATCATATAAAAAGCATCTGCACAAACAAAAACATGATACTTTTAATTGATACTTCCTGTGTATTATTAGAATTTAATTCCTCACAAAAGTTACTCATAGAAACAATATGCAATTTAAATTATTTTTTGTTTTTAATACATAAATCTTGCAACAATACTAAAACAGCGTTACTGATGATTTTTTGAAAGGCCTCTAGTGCTTAATTAATATAGTTTAATTAATTATATAAATATAGAAATATTTGGTATTAGTGAATATTTTGGAAATTAAAAAATTTTTTTAATAATAAATATTTTGAGAAAAATAGATTTCCTTTCGTTTACTTGTTTGACTATCTTTTCCTTTATATTGGTTAAAAATCTATATTAAAAATATATATATATATATATATTAAATTAATTATATATATTTTAAATATATATACATATATATATATATATATATATAATTAAATATATATATAATTAAAAATATATATATATATATATATATATATATATATATATATATATATATATATATATATATATATATCATATTTTCATATTTTTGTTTATTGAAGTCAAATGTTAGAGCAAAATCATCATCATCGGATACCCTTTTCATTTTTATAATTGAATGAGAAGAAGGTATAAATTGATGGAAACTTCATGTCCCAGGAATAGTGGTTGCTTTTAAAAGTCTATCACTTAGTTTGATTTTCACTAGCTCCATCTCTTCAGCAAGGGCGTACACAAATATAATCCCACTGATTGACTTTTGACAATATTTAAGCATTGCTTTAGAAGACAGTATTCGACCTGTGGTTGGACTCTGCAAGCTAGCAGTTGAAACTAGCCTTTTAACAGTGCCACCTTTTCCATCGCATGGAGATTTACCATGGCTTGTTGCAAAGAAATTCCATATGCATCGAGCAGAAAAATCTTGAGCATGGTGACATAAATTGTAAAAGTGTTTGCAATTTTTATACTGCCCTGCACAGCCATCAGAAAAATAATGAATTTTTGTAATTGCGAGACAAAGATGAGTTTTTATATAATTAATTATATAATTAATGGTTTTATGCATAACTTCGTTGATAAATCCAATATCATGATTCAAATCATCTGAAATTACACAAAAAGAAGGTATTTATAATTTCACTTTCTTGTAGTAGATGATAACATGGCCTACTTAAATTACACTGCCTGTTTTGTTGCATTTTCCGTAAAAAATTAAGAGGCCAGTTTTTTTACAGCTCAAGTATAAAAACTTAATTTTTGTTATGGTTAAGAGTCTTGTTTGCACTATAATTGTATTTTTTTTATTTTATTAAAATGGTTTAGTAATAGTTAGATTTTCTTTGAGTTCTTACGTTATTTTGTGCTAGATTTTTTGTTAACTGATTGCCTGCTTCAGTTTATTCCAATAACAAAGAATACTGAAATAGGCTTTCAGATAGCTATACATAGCTATACACATACCAACATGCTACTAAAAATAATCTTACATATTGCTAAAACTAACATATTGAAAATAATTTTAAAGGTTTGTAATTTTGTAATTAATATAATTGCAATTATTAAGTTGAAAACATAAACTTTTCTTTAAAATATTTACACTGCAAAACAAGGTTTTGCAATGTAAATACTTTATTATGTTGCATGTCTCAAACATACAGCAATTAAAATGCAACAAATCAGGTCATTTATTTACAGTAGGCAAGAAATATCAGGCACACCAACTGTTATGGAGTCAATAGCTGTTAATAAAATTCTAATTTTTTTCATTGCCAAATAAATAAAATTTATTTAAATGGTTTCGCAGTGGTGAAAATTACAAATTGAAAAAATATAATATATTAGAAAAATCCTTTACAAAAATTTGGTATTATAAGATTATTTTCTTCTTGTGGGAAGATGTACTTCAAAAAGCAGCCCATTATCAAAGTGATAAACAATTTGATGAAGATTGAGAAAATAATCTTTTTAAAAAAGTTGTTTTTGTTTTTATGATTGTAGGGCTTCAAAAATTATTATTATTCTTATGTTTTAAAATCCTCATCTAAAGTTTACATAACAAGTTTATGTTTGAAAAAAGAAATTGATTACCTCATTGCACCAATTTAAGATAAGAGCTGTTGTTACTGATAACCATTCTACAAATGTTAATGCATTTAAGTAGTTTCACAAAGCATATACTAGAGATGGAAAATTATTAATTTATCATTTAGTTTAGAAAATAAGTGTTTAAAACATACTTGTTATTCTCGGTTTTTGTTTTTTTAATTATTAAAGAGGAAAAAGCTAAATTAATTATCAAGTCACATATTTTGGAAACAACAAACAAGTTGTCAACATGGACAATATTTGACGAAACAACTGCAGCTGTAATTTAGAGTTATTTTTCTGAAAGTAATAAGCAGCACAATTTTTATTATTGTTTTATAAGTTATTTATCATACTTAATTCAAAGCAGAAACTTAATTCATCCAATCAAACTCAGCAATTATGCTTTGAAAGGTGATAACAAACACTTTATAGAGAAATTGCAAATTGTACTGAAATTTGATCAAAATAAAATTTGATAAATACTTTATATTAACCAAACAAACTTCTTGTGCTCTAATTACAACACTACAAGCAATTGTATTTATTATGCATGATTTCCTTGAAGAAGGTTTTACATTTGTTTATAGTTCCAATTTACAAAGTGATCCTTTAGAGCTAGGTTTTAGTAAGTATAGTTAAATGACCAGTAGTAGACTTTTTGTGAGTCTTTTAGAAATATGCATTGGTAAAAAGATTTTGGCAGATTTTCCCAGAAAGTATTTATCAGAATTTTGATAATCCTTAAAAAATGTTATGCAAGATATTTCTTAGTTGTCTACATAAATACTACTGTCAGCTTTCTGAAGATAGCACAGATATATATACTTAAGCAAGTAATAATGGTAAAAATTAACAAAAAGATTTTGATGTTAAACTTATGATCAATAAATCTTACTTTATAAAGAGAAGAACCTATATATTCAATTCAACCTCTGTCTAATTTTATTTATCATCTTTTTAGTATTTTATGTTATTTCTCTTATTCAAATTTAACATTGCAGTCATTCTTTTTAAATTAAAAATTAACGAAACAAATTTTAAAGATCTGATCTAGCAGTTTCAATTTTACAAATAAAAACCAACAAAAATGGGGAATCAAATATAGATCTCGTACTGTTTATAATATTTTTTATAATAAAAAGTAACATATTCATTGAAAAAAGATCAAGTAAAAGAATTCCGAAAAAGACATAAACAAAATAAACATTTCTAGCAAAAATTCTTCTTTTAATTTCAATTATAAAAAATACAAAACTACAAACCTTTTTTTTTGTTCTATGGAGAGTTTTAAGCATTCTTAGCAACATGAAAGATTATTTTTAGTAGCATGTTAGTATGCGTTGAGATAGTTATCTTCAGTATTCTGTGTTGTTGGAATAAACTGAAGCAGGCAATTAGTTAACAGAAAATCCAGCACAAAATAATGTAAGTACTCAAAGAAAATCTAAGTATCATTAAACCATTTTAATAAAATAAAAATAAAATAATTATAGTGCAAACAAGACTCTTAACCATAACAAAAATTAAGTTTTTATACTTGAGCCGTAAAAAAACTGGCCTCTTAATTTTTTATGGAAAATGCAACAAATCAGGCTGTGTAATTTAAGTAGGCCATGAAGACAACTGGATGAAGAGAACATTGACTCTTGCTCCAATGGTAACTCTGTATCTTGTCTTGTACTACAAAAGTGTAATTCTCTGCAAAATCTGCTAGTGCAATAGCCTCATCAATACTAATTGTTTCTTTGAGATGCTTTAGATAGTTAGATTGTGATTTTGCTATAAATTTTAAATGGTCAGTTCAATTTTTTGTTCTGTTACCCATGGTAACAAAACAAAAAATTGAACTGACCATTTAAAATAAAAAAAAAACATCAAAAAATTTAAGTTACTATTTTCTCTACATTTTTGAATTCAGCACCCTCTAAAATTTTTAACCACATTATTCCGCTAGATCTTAAATAATTCATTAAAAAGTACTACTGCAAAGTCCATAATGGCAGATGTGGAGAAAAATAGGGTTTTTTAATTGAATTTCAAAATGTCATAACTTTTGAACCATTTGGATTTGGGAGCTCAAACTTTACATTTTTTTCATGTTACATTGATAGGTACCACTGGGTAAAATTTGAAAGAAATCAGAGAGGGCGACTGAAAAATTTCAATTTTTTGTCCCAGTTTTACATGGAATTACCCCTTTTATATTTGCAGAAGTTTATTTTCCTCAGCAAAAAGTTTCAAATAAATCAAATTCAGTAAACTTCATTATTATTAAACTAAACATATAAATATTTTTGTTGATTCATTTTCTAATAACTTTTGAAACAAAATGATTTGAACTTCAAATAATATAATTCAAAATATAAACAAGTTTACGCGATAAGTAAAAATATTATATTATTACTATATACAAAAATTGGTTTTAGTCCTTTTTTTAATTTCTAGACAAATTTTTACTGAACACATTTTCCTCTTTAAAAAATATGTACAAAATAATGTAAAACTATTTGCATTAATATTTTTTAATATATTTTACAAAAATTTAAACAAAAGGGGTAGGATCATTCTTTTACTTTTTTTGTTTAAAAGTTCTAAGATGGCACAACTTAGTTAAAAAGCATTTCATTTCTCTTTATCATAGGAGTTTAAAAATACATGGGCTTACTAGTGCCAACTTATTATTTTTTCTAATAAAAAATTAGTTAAAAATCACTAAAATTTTGCTAAATTTTAGTTGTTTTATTAGGTATTATATGTAAAATAAGTTTTGTGCAATAATCTATGAAGTTAATATTCACATTTCCATAAACTGCAGTCTAAGATTGTTTCTACCATAGTCATAAGAAATACATAGTCTGGAAGCACGGGTCGTTTCTATTGTTTTGTCGTTTTAACTTGAATTTTGAATTTCGGCTCATTCACCCTGCACAAGTTTTTTAAAATGAGCATTGAAATTCATGTAGAAACACAGTTTGATGATTTGTTTATGGCTCTAACTGATGGAATTTTAGACAATAACATGGAAATTGAACAAGATCTAGATAATTTATTATCTGAAGTTTGTTCTAAATCCAATTTTTTGTGCGACTTGTGTTATTAAGTTTATAAAATATGGCCTGAAAAGACATAAAACATCAAAACACGGACAAATCAACTCAGTTAGCGATAAAGAAAGATCTTTCTCTCTTCTTATAAGTATGCTTGTTTTGTTTACAAGGGTAAGAAGCTTTTTCTATGCTAGAGATATTCGTGAAAAACATCAAGTCAACAAGCGACAAGGACGCAAGTCTTCTATAAGAACAGAGATTTAAAAAGCGACATGCAGCAATGTAGTTGATCCATAAATTTGGTCTTGGGTTCATCCCTGATCTGTTTTAGAAGATTTAAAATGATTGTTTTTATAGCCACAAATTTAATTAAAATGTTATGGCTAAAAAAACTTAGTTATTTTTAAATAAAGATATTGATATTTATATGTTGTTGAATAAAAAAAAATATTAGTCTTTAACAATTCTGATTTCTTTATCGCCCAATTTAAATATTTCTTACTGATAATATTTTTCTTGTAATTTTTTTGTCCTCTGATTTGCCCCTGTTGCCTGTCGAAAACTGACCCAGATCCTCCACCCTTTGTGCGCCCTTGTATACACAGACACAATGTGTAAAAAATATCACACCCTAGTAATTTTTTAAGAAAAAGAAATTTTTGTATGCTTTAATTTAAATTTTTTACCTTACCTAAATTTAAATTCTTAATATATCATAATTATGATATATTAAGAATATTCTTAATATATTATTGGGATCATCCCCTAATCCTTTTTTAACTTTTCTGTAGTATAGGTTAGTAAAATTGCTGGGGGAAAATAATAAACAAACAAATTTGATTGTTATTAAAACAATTTTTTTTAGCAAAAAAAGTTCTTTCTATAAGTTGTTGATAAAACAATCATGGTTAAAAGAGTATATTTAGTAAATGTTACACTTTTAGGCCTTTTTAACATTTAATAAAAATTAAGCCTAATAGTGCAGGAAACTTCAGAAAATATAAAAAAAGTCCTAAAAGTAGGCTGTTCAATGCTGCCAATACTAAATGACCCAGAAAAAAATGCATTGACTTTGGTTAAAAAAGAGGGATGCCATGCTTGTACTGTTGAGGGGAGTGGTTGTCAGTTGCAATCGACCCCCTTTTTTTAGCAAATTGGTCACAAATTTTAGTATAGAAAGATATATATTTGTTATTCTGTGTAAGTACTTGCCGTTTTAACACCCCCTCATTTTGTACACACTTTTGGGCCCCTCCTACATATGCACATAAAAGCTCTTTACTCTAGAGGGAGGTAAAACAGTTTTGGGGTAATTCTCCTCCCCCGTGCTTATAAAGATACCCCTTTTTCATTATTTTGTATATGTTATCAACAAATAAAAGAAACCTTATTTGCTTTCTGTGTAAATTGGTCTTGCAAATTAGAAAATATAAACTCACTAAAGTAAATGAAAACTATTAGTGTAATTAGGCTTAAATAATCATTGGCCTATTCAAAAAAAAAACCTCTAAAAAAAGTTAATTAGATTTGTTAAAAAATTCCCACTCACCCTTTTATTGAGACCCAGTTTTTTTTTTAGATCTGGAAATTCCCACCCCATTTTGTATTAAAGACCTGAGAGTAATGTTACACAAATACTGTTTAGTTTATAAATTTAGGGAATTATCAGCCTATATTAAGAATACCTTGCTTAATTTATTGTAAATCTGGGATGCCTAATACAAGGGTGGTGATAAAAATCTGACTTAAGAAAGCACCCAAGAGTATAATTTTAATTGATTAAGAATTACTAATATTCAAGAAACACTTTCCTTCGATATTAATCGATATTAACAAAAATTCAATATAAATTGATATTTCGATATTACCAAAATAAATAAATGATAATATAAATAAACAGTAGCTGTTGTCACAAGCATAAAAAGTGAATTCTTAGCCAATAATGTAATTATTTTTTTTGTAGGTATGAAAATAGCTGTTTTGATAGGATTATAGTCACTGTCCGGGACTTTGTTAATTTGCTATTTAGTCTGAATTTTTTCTTCTTTTTGGCAGTAGTGAATCCTTTATCTCATTAAAATTATGTCTTTGACCTTGAACTTTACCAACAATCGATCGTATAGAATATACGATCTATTGTTGTGACTTAATAGTGTCATTATACCCAGCATCTTTGACAGTAGGATTATCACAATTTTTATTAGCTTTATTTTTACTTGAAACATTTAAGCAGTCAAAAAATTTATCCATCATGAGGCAAAATTGAGAAGTTCCTCCCCATTCTGGTAGACCAAATACATTTAAAACATTGTCAACTGTTTCACTTAACACTTGAGCAGCCAAGTAAACACGCATTACTGAATATGGTGTTAAATTAATGTGATCACTTGTAAGTTTATTTACTAATCTTAAGCCACATTTTAAGTCCTCATAATAAAGTTGAGAAATATGACACCAGAGTATGTATAAACCATTATTCCATTATTAATTCTATTATATAACGAGTACCTTGTCCAGAACCAGTTGCGAGCAGTTTTAGTTAAGTGTGGACCATCTGAAAAGAAATATATGTAACGTTTTTCGTTAGAGTAAATATTGTGAGCTCTGTAAACTAAATCATTACACACATTCATATTTAAGTTCTTATGCATTCTAAAAAGTTTTCTGTTCGGAGAGGCACCATCAGCTGTTGCAGAAATTACTTTTAAATTTATACTCTCAAGGTAGCAAACAGCTTTCCAAAAAATAGGCATCAGCTAAAATGGCTTAATTCCAGTAGTTGAAAAAGTAGCTAAACTGAATGATAAAGGATTAACAATGGTCTTTACAAGAAACACAAGTATATGAGTAGCTAATTCTCTAACATTTTTTAAAATAGAAAAATTGATTTCTTTATCACCTAAATCGACAAAACCAATAAGTTCTCCAGTATATTTGTCCCAAACTAAATCTACTTAGATCTTCATTTCATCAAAAATAATTGAAACAAATTTTTCATGAGGAAGAAAATTTTGTGTTTTTTTTGCAAGTTCACTTAAGACAGCTGGATTAAATCCCCTAGTAGGTCAGATGTAATTTTTGTAATCTCTTAAAGTTCTTATGCTTTGAAGAATTAAAATGCCTACACCTGACTGTGGATCATATTGCAGATCACTATAAGCAGATGGTGATTTAGCAGCTAGGTTTAGACAATATTTTATTATTGTTGGGTGGTATCTGATCGATGGAAGATTGGAACAACTCAAATACTTCTGCTGCTCTTCCCAAAACAACTTCATAAACGGTGGGATGTTTTTTTGATCACTAGCTGAATAAATCGAGATTAAGTCTTTACTAAGTTCTGAACAAATTTTCTTACTACATATATTTAAAGCAGATTTCATTAGTTCATTTTTCTCTTTGTATTGCTTGCATTGAAGTCTGCATTTAATTTAGCAGGAGTGATAAGAATAGATCTTTTATAGTGTATATTAGAATTTACTTTAACATTAAGTTTATGACAAAATCTGCAAGGCTGATTTTTTCCAAAGACAAAACTCTTTGTTTTGATTTTTCTGATTCTTTCACAAGAGTTGCTGCAATAAAATTCAATTTGATGCAGTTTAGACTGTGATAAAGAATTTTTATAAACAATATAATCAAAAGTTTCAGGAACAACATGCTTCTGAAAATTTAACACTTCAATAGGATCAGAAACTTTAATTCCCTTGCAAAATTCTAAAGATTCTATTTTTAAAATTAAACTGTGAAAAAATCACATTCAGAAATGACCTTTTATATTGCAAATATAAATTATGTGTTTCAGGTAGCATCCATCCATACACACAAATAGTAAAATATAACAAATCTTCTACAAAAATTTCAAATTTTGGAATCACTTCATCTAATAACTTGAATGAAAGTTATTTTTGTATAGCAAAAATTATCAAAAAATTCAATCTTCCATAACTTATTTAATGAAGGCAAATGCAAAAGACGTTTTTTAAAGTCAGTAAAGTTTCTATAACAATAGGACTGTGTTAAAGAAGAACTTTCAAGAAGTAATTGAGAATTTTCTCGCTTAGATATTGACAATGAGGATCGAATAACAGAACATGAAGCTGACGATTCTAAGCTCTTTTTTGGTAAATTTAACGATGGTAGTTCTCCATCTTTTAATTTTTTTTTTTGCAGATGGTGATTTAGCAGCTAGGTTTAGACAATATTTTATTATTGTTGGGTGGTATCTGATCGATGGAAGATTGGAACAACTCAAATACTTCTGCTGCTCTTCCCAAAACAACTTCATAAACGGTGGGATGTTTTTTTGATCACTAGCTGAATAAATCGAGATTAAGTCTTTACTAAGTTCTGAACAAATTTTCTTACTACATATATTTAAAGCAGATTTCATTAGTTCATTTTTCTCTTTGTATTGCTTGCATTGAAGTCTGCATTTAATTTAGCAGGAGTGATAAGAATAGATCTTTTATAGTGTATATTAGAATTTACTTTAACATTAAGTTTATGACAAAATCTGCAAGGCTGATTTTTTCCAAAGACAAAACTCTTTGTTTTGATTTTTCTGATTCTTTCACAAGAGTTGCTGCAATAAAATTCAATTTGATGCAGTTTAGACTGTGATAAAGAATTTTTATAAACAATATAATCAAAAGTTTCAGGAACAACATGCTTCTGAAAATTTAACACTTCAATAGGATCAGAAACTTTAATTCCCTTGCAAAATTCTAAAGATTCTATTTTTAAAATTAAACTGTGAAAAAATCACATTCAGAAATGACCTTTTATATTTCAAATATAAATTATGTGTTTCAGGTAGCATCCATCCATACACACAAATAGTAAAATATAACAAATCTTCTACAAAAATTTCAAATTTTGGAATCACTTCATCTAATAACTTGAATGAAAGTTATTTTTGTATAGCAAAAATTATCAAAAAATTCAATCTTCCATAACTTATTTAATGAAGGCAAATGCAAAAGACGTTTTTTAAAGTCAGTAAAGTTTCTATAACAATAGGACTGTGTTAAAGAAGAACTTTCAAGAAGTAATTGAGAATTTTCTCGCTTAGATATTGACAATGAGGATCGAATAACAGAACATGAAGCTGACGATTCTAAGCTCTTTTTTGGTAAATTTAACGATGGTAGTTCTCCATCTTTTAATTTTTTTTTTGTTTCATAACACCAAATTTGCTGAGGGGAAAAGTGAAGCTCACATATCCACAATTTTTATGTTCAAAATCGTTTTTTTTCTTTCGAAGAATATCATCAACAACTTAATCTTTTATTATAATGTTCATTAATGCTTAAGCCCATTTTTTTGTAAAATCGTCCGTTTCTTTAGGAACTTTAAAGAAAGCATCTCCAGTATATCTTTTTGAGATAGAACATCTATAAGAAACAGTTATCTCATAAGTTCTATCCTTGGTCTTCTTGGTTATCTCATAAGTTCTATCCTTGGTCCTGTGTTATTTCTTATCTACATTAATTATCTTCCTGACACCTAAAGTGGATCTATTTGCTGATAACAACTTTATACTCCAGTCTTGACAAAAGGTATTCTTGTTTTGATTGCTTCAAACACACAGCTGATCTTGAATCTCACTTTTGTAACAGCTTGGGGCTTGCAGTGGCTTGTAAATTTTAACACTAACAAAAATAAGTTGTTTACCACAAACTACTGTCGCAATACTGTCTGCATTCCTATATTAATGAATGGCAACCCTCTACTTTATGGCAAGTCCTCTTTTTTACATCTTCTTAGATTATCATTCACTACTAACCTCTCATAAAAACCACTTATACTATCGATTGCAAAGTTGCAATCAATTGATGATAATGATGGTGATGATGATGATAATGATGATGTTTATAATGATGATTATAATGATGATGGTGATGATGATGATGATGATGATGATGATAATGATGATGATGATGATGATGATGATAATGATGATGATGATGATGATGATGATGATGATGATGATGATGATGGTGATGATGATGATGATGATGATGATGATGATGATGATGATGATGATGATGATGATGATGATGATGATGATGATGATGATGATGATGATGATGATGATGATGATGATGATGATGATGATGATGATGGTTATGATGATGATATGTGAAAAGCTTTCTATAAAGCATCATTTATTATTAAATTTGTTTAGATCAGCCAATCTTCTTCCTGCATTTATTAATATTTTGAAAAAACTGTTAGATATGCAGTTGATGGTCTTGAATAAAGGTATATGCTAGAATATTGATTTTTTATAGAACAATGTTTACTAAAAAGTTCTTTAAAGGTTATTTATCCAGGGTTCTTATTGATTAAAAAAATAATATTTACTAAGAGTTTTTGTTTTAGAAATGCTTTTAAAATGCAATAAAATATGCATGGAGTTCTTGGGAAATTTGGTTGTTCAAAATAATGCAGCTGTCAAATCTGTTTGGGACTTATGTTCATCATTTATGTTATTGTATAAATGTTTAATTGATATTCTATTCAATTTTTTCTTCTTGTTTTTGTTTTAAATTTGTTGATATTATAATAAGATTTTTTATTATAATATCAATAAATAAAACAACATTTAAATAGTCATTTACAAGTTATTTTGTTGTTATTATATTATTTTATTATATTATATTGTACGTTATTATGTATTTATTATTTGATAATGGTAATGTGGGTGATGGTGTTGTTGATGATGATGATGGAGATGATAATCATATTAGTAATTGGTGAAGCAACAGGTTAACATTGTAATTGCTTTATTGGTTATAGCAGGGCTGAAGAGCCGGTGTGCAGAGCACACAAATGTTATTGTATAAATGTTTAATTATTATTCTATTCTATTTTTTTTTTATTATTTTCGTTTTAATTGTTAATATTATAATAAGATGTTTTATAATCATATATATTATTTTAAATGTTTAATTAGAATTAGTAAAATAGTAGATTGACTTAACTCACCTAAATAAATTTAATAAAAACTAAAATAAAAACTAGATACAAATTACTATAAAAAACTATTTTGTATAATTGAGAAATAAATAATATATATCAGGTTATATTGTAACATTACCATGTTAATATAACCTGTTAATATGGACTTATCTTTATAAAATAATATGAAATTTGATCTTTTATTTGTTAAAATAGTCATTTACAAGTTTTTTTGTTGTTATTATATTATTTTATTGTATTGTATTGTATGTTTTTATATATCTGTTGATTGATGGTGGTAATGAGGTGATGGTGTTGTTGATGGTGATGATGATGGAGATGATAATCATATTAGTAATTGGTTGAGCAAATATATATTATATATATTTGTTAAATGTTGGGTCTTCTTGACTCAATGCATGGGTTTTGCTTGTGTTTCTGTTTTTATGACTAGGTAACTCATTCTATTATCTCCTCTAAAACTCAGTTTTATAGAGGCCCGCTGGTAGTCAGGTTTCCCCAACTCTGTAGTAGTTCTCAGAGAGACTGAATTCATCAACAGCTGAAAAATATCAAAGTATTAACAGTGCCATCTTGTGCATGGATGGTGTTTCTATTTGTACTTTTAGTGTGCATTGCCAAGGCCTCATTTTGAGCCCTTTGTTAGGGCTTAGGGTTTATTAATAGTAATTGAAGCAATTGCTTGGGCTATTAAGCAGTGTCCTGAGTACTATCTATGCTTTGATTCAAGTTCTTTAACAAGTTTAAAAATGAATTAAGGACCAAAAACTATAAAACACAAGAGACTATCGTCATCACCAAGTTCTCCAAACCTATTATTCACTAATATTCCTGGTCTTCGAAGTAACTTTTCTTTCTGTTGAGTCTTATCTCTTGCAATGTTCACCAGACCTACTTGCTTTTTGTGAGACTAATTTGAGTTCAGCTGTCTCATCTTGTGATCTTAGTGTTGATGGTTATCTTCCTTTACATTGTAAAGACTCCAATAGTTACATGCTTGGCCTGGGGATTTACATTTGTAAGAGTTTATGCATTTGTTGAGAAACTAGTTTTGAATCCACAGACTATTCTTTTATGTGCTTTTGTTCAGCACCACTTTACTCAATTGCCTTTTTCTTTGTTCTATATCGCTCTCCTTCATCTCGAGGCTGCACTCTTCTTGATGTTATTTCTGATTATATTGACCAAGCTTTACCCATCAGCCAATATTGTTGTTGTCAGTTTCTTTAATGTTCATCACACTGAATGGCTTGGCTCTAATGTCAGTGACTCTGAAGGCATTTAAGCCCACAACTTTTGCTTTTCTCAATCTCTAACTCAAATAGTCAACTTTCTAACTTCCAGATAACCCAAAACATTTACTTTCTCTACTTGACTTATGTCTTGTTTCTGATCCTAGTCAGTGCTCAGTTTCTCCACATTCATCCTTAGGTGCTTCTGATCACAGTTTGATCTCTCTAAAACTGTTATCTCATTCTTCTTCATCATCTGAATCCCCCTATCATTGTACCTCTTACAACTACCTTAAAGCTGACTGGGACTCTTTCTGTGATTTCTTTTGTTTTTTTGTTGACAAATGGGGTTCGTATATAACTTCGTGGATACAGGCTGTCATGGAATCTGATTCCCTCTCAACGATTCCAGGTCAAGCCTCACACTTCTCCATGGTTTTCCTCACATTGTGCTGCTGCAATTGCCAATCGAAACCGTTACTTCCATATCTACTAGCAAAACAATTCTCCAGGAAACAGACGTCTGTTTATTACTGCTAGGAACCATTGTAAAAAGATTTTGTCTAATGTCAAAGCCCGCTATACTCAGGTCATAAAATTATGTATTTCATCACAAAAATTAGGCTCTTGTGACTTCTGGAGAATCTTTAATATCAATAATAAGGACAAATCTGTAGTTTCGCCTCTCTTTTATGGTTCAGACTTTGTCACCTCACCTAAAGGCAAAGCTGAATTGTTTGCTAAGAATTTTTCATCAACATCAGCTCTTGATTCCACTAGCTGCGTTCTACCTGATATAACCCTAAAACAGGTTGATCCATTGCTTGACATTTGTATCACTCCAACTTCTGTATCTAAAGTGATTTCCTGCTTAGACTCGTCTACAGCTTGGGCCTGGAAAACATACCTGTTACAGTCTTGCAGAAGTGTTCTCCAGAGCTGTCGTCTATACTTGAAAACTATTCAACAAGTGCTTATCAGAGTCTTGTTTTTCAGCCATTTGGAAAGCGGCATCTGTTATACCTATTTTCAAAAATTCAGGAGAACAATCTGATTTGTCTAACTACCGTCCCATTAGTCTTCTTCCTATCATAAGCAAGGTTTTTTAATTTCTAATTAACAAACACTTAATCTCTCATCTTGAATTTAAAAACTTACTTTTTGATCATCAATATTGATTTTGATCTTCTCGTTCTATGGCTGATTTGCTAACAGTAATAACCTATAGGTTTTATTGTGCATTAGATAAAGGTGCATTAAATAAAGGTTAAGGCTCTTGACAGTTTGACATGCTGGTCTTCTCCATAAGCTTTCTTCTTATGGTGTATCTGGTAACATCTTTAAGATTATTGAATCTTTCCTTTAAAATCATAGTATAAAAGTTGTCCTCGATGTACAGCACTGCACTGATCCATTATCACATTGTTGTAATGTTGCTTCTCTTTCTCTTTTTTACAAATACTATAATGGGCACTGCTCTAAAGAGCTAGTGTCTTTTGTGCCATCTTCTAAAATTCGTTCTCATTTTTTTTTTTTTTTAACATCTTTGCTTCCAACAAGGCTGCAAGCAACCACTAATTAGTGTTGGAAGTTACTGGAAGAGAAAAGATAAAGATTGTAGAGCAAGATAACGATTGACAGACCACATAAAAGATTGCAAATTATATGAATCAGGAAAGCAAGATGAAGGAAGTGAATTCCAAAGAACTGATGTTCGAGGAAAAAAACTAGACGAATAAGAGTTTTTGGAGCACTTAGGAACAGTAACATAAAAAGGATGAGACTTAATTGAATGACGAGTAACACGAGAATGAATTTTAGTAGATGGCACAAGAGACGATAGCTTTTTAGAGCAGTGCCCATTATAGTATTTGTAGAAAAGAGAAAGAATAGCAACATTGCGACGATCTGACAGAGGTTGAAGGTTGGCTGCAAGAGCAGGTCCAACTATGTTTACAATGCGTTTTTGCACCTTGTCTAAAAGAGAAAGGGCATCATTAGAAGATCCACCCCAGATATGGCAACAGTATTCCATACAAGGTCGGCTTTGAGATTTATAGAGATAGAGAATAGAATCCAGAGTAAGAAAGTGACGAGCTCGATAAAGAGAAGCAACTTTAGCAGATGCTAATTTTGTAATGGATTTGATATAAGGTTTCCAAGAAAGATCAGAAGTAAGAGTTAATTCTAGAAGATGAAGGGTAGGAGACTCATTGAGTACATTACCGTTCATAAATATAGGAAGGTCTAAATTATTGCAATAATGATTGGCTGAAAAAAATTGAGTTTTATCTGAATTAAAGTTCACCAGCCACTGTGAGCCCCATGCTGTAGCAGAAGTGAGATTCTTTTCAAGCTCAGATGCCCCCTGCAAGCAATCAGAGGGAGTTGGCTTCTTATCGTGACAAGAATAAATGGTAGTATCAGCAGCGAACAATGCCACCTTAGATGTGAGAATATCTGGAAGATCGTTAATGTAAATTAAAAAGAGTATAGGTTTAAGATACAGTGGACGGGTGTGGTGGATGATATTGTCCTTAAGTAAACACCGAGCACAAACTGATGAATTCAGATCCAGAAGCTGTCTCAAATGATCTTCTATTTCCAATTATAGATCTAAGTACTGCACGATTATACTTTTTTTTAATAACTGTATTACTCGAGGTCCGAATACATAACGTATAAATTAAAAAGAGTATAAACCAAGGATTGAACCTTGAGGAACCCTGAGGTTACAGATTAAGAAGAAGAGTGCTGTCCATCAAGGACAACTTTTATATTACGATTGGAAAGGAAGGATTCAATAATCTTAAAGATGTTTCCAGATACACCGTAAGAAGAAAGCTTATGGAGAAGACCTGCATGCCAAACTTTATCAAACGCTTTAGAAATGTCAAGAGCGATGGCCTTAACCTCTCCACCTTTATCTAATGCGCGATTTATCAAGTCAGCTGTAGAACAAGAAGATTTCCAACAGGCTGGAAAACAAGACTCTGATAAGCACTTGTTAAATAGTTTTGAAAGGATAGACGACAGCTCCGGAGAACACTTCTGCAAGACTATAACAGGTATGTTATCCGGGCCGCAAGCTGTAGAAGAGTCTAAGCAGGAAATCACTTTAGATACAGAAGCTGGAGTGATACGGATGTCAAGCAGTGGATCAACCTGTTTGACGACTATATCAGGTAGAACGCAACTAGTGGAATCAAGAGATGATATTGATGAAAAGTTCTTGGCAAACAATTCAGCTTTGTCTTTAGGTGAGGTGACAAAGTCTGAATTGTACAAAAGAGGTGGAATTACAGACTTGCCCTTATTATTGATATTAAAGATTCTCCAGAAGTTACAAGAGCCTAATTTTTGTGATGAAATACGAGGTTTCATGATCTGAGAATAGCGGGCTTTGACGTTAGACAAAACCTTTTTACAATGGTTCCTAGCAGTAATAAACAGACGTCTGTTTTCTGGAAAATTGTTTTGCTGATAGATATGGAAGTAATGGTTTCGATTGGCAACTCAGCAGCACAATGTGAGCAAAACCATGGAGAAGAGTGTGGCTTGACCTGGAATCATCGAAAGGGAATAAAGGATTCCATGCCAGCCTGAATCCTCGAAGTTATATAAGAAGTACATTTGTCAACAGGAAGAATTCTGATGGTAAAGAAGAATGAGATAATAGTTTTAGAGAGACCAAACCATGATCAGAAGCACCTAAGGGTGAGTGTGGAGAAACTGAGCACTGACTAGGATAAGAAACAAGACATAAGTCGAGTAGAGAAGGTAAATGATTCGGGTTATCTGGAAAGCGAGTTGGAAAGTTGACTATTTGAGTTAGGGTTTGAGAAAGGCAAAAGTTGTGGGCCTTAATGCCTGCGTCATTAGTGATTCACTAACACTAGAGCCAAGCCATTCAGTGTGATTAACATTAAAGTCACCGACAGCAACAATATTGGCTGATAGATAAAGAATGTTGGCTTGGTCAATATAATCAGAAATAACATCAAGAAGAGTGCAGTCTTGAGATGAAGGAGAGTGATATAGAACAACAAAAAAGGTGATAGAGTGAAGTGGTGCTAAACAAAAGCACATAAAAGCGTAGTCTGTGGATTCAAACCTAGTTTCCTGACAAATGGGTGAATTCTTACGAATGTAAATGCCTAGGCCAAGCATGTGACTATTGGAGTCTTTACGAGTTAAAGGAAGATAACCATCAATACTAAGATCACAAGATGAGACAGCTAAACTCAAATTAGTCTCACAAAGAGCAAGTAGGTCTGGTGAACTTTGCAAGAGATAAGACTCAACAGAAGAAAAGTTACTTCGAAGACCACGAATATTGGTGAATGATAGGTTTAGCAAACTTGGTGATGACTGTGGTTTTTTGTGTTTTATAGTTTTTGTTACTTTATTCTTTTTTAAATTTGTTAAAGAACTTGACTTGAAACATAGATAGTGCTCAGTACACTGTTTTATAGCCCAAGCAATTGCCTCATTTCCACTAATAAACCCTAAGCCGTAACAAAGGGCTCCAGTGTGGCCTTGGCAATGCACACTAAAAATACAAACAGGGACACCATCCATGTGCAACATGGCACTGTTAGTACTCTGACATTTTTCAGCTGTTGATGGAATCAGCCTCTCTTTGAGCTACCACAGATTTTGGAAATCTGACTACCAGCCGTCTCCAGAACCATAAAACTGAGTTTTAGAGCTGTACCCTCATTTGGAGATAATAGAATGAGTTGCCTAGTCATAAAAACAGAGACACAAGCTAAACCCATGCATCGAGTCAAGAAGATCCAGAGTTCAACATCCTAAACTGGAAACAATGTATTAAAAATACATCTGCGCCAGCCTAATAGATGGAGATGGGGTGCGAGGCTGATCAACAGATAGAATCTGTTTACCCCTTAAGTCTTTGCCTAGGAGGCCTTCTACAAGACAGCAGCTGGATGCATTTAACATCTGCCCAAGATGAGTTTTTTTATCGAGACACCATCTCTAGCCTTTACTCAACCAAGAGCCCAAAGGCAGGGGGTGTTTTATGTCGGAGTTTGCATCTCCTAGCCTTTGCCTAAAAAGGCAATAAAGTTAATTTTTATTCCCATACATTCATTATGTGATGTGCATCAACTATTCAAGTAAATTAAATTACTTTTGTTTGATTTAGAAGATTTCGTATTTATTATAATGTAAAAACATATCAATTGTGATTTTCAGTTTGTAGACAGTGAAAATTATTCATAACACTACAGTAATATATTCATTGATTTTATTTTTGTGTGACTTGTGCTTACGTCTTCATTTATACTTGGAAATTTAACCATTTAAGTAATAAGTAATTGTGTTTAATTTTGCAGTAACCCTTTAAATTAATGCAATTGAAAGGCAGCAGTTTGTGATAGATTTTTTCATCAAACAAAAAATTGGAACCTGTTTTTTCATAAATGACTTTGGTTGATACAAATCCATTACAATCGCAATTTATTCAACAAGAAAACAGCACATCGATAATTGAGATAAAAACTGATAACAACTGTAATACTAAAAATAATCTTCCTAAATTCTGGTCTGTGTAACAATACCAGAACTTTAAAGACAAATATGATGGATTGATGATTTCAAACAAGAAGTTTGGTTGCAAATATAATGCACAATATGATTTTACAAGCAAAAAAAGTGTTCACACTTCAAAAGATTGGAAAAACTTTTAAGTTGAGACATCAAAATAAAGAAATTTAAGAAGCTTCTCTGAGGAAGAAAATAAAAGAGCATTTTTCATCAAGAGCCTACAACATTTGTATAGAGAAACTTAAAACAACATTTGTATAGAGAAACTTAAAACAACATTTGTATAGAGAAACTTAAAACAACATTTGTATAGAGAAACTTAAAACAACATTTGTATAGAGAAACTTAAAACAACATTTGTATAGAGAAACTTAAAACAACATTTGTATAGAGAAACTTAAAACAACATTTGTATAGAGAAACTTAAAACAACATTTGTATAGAGAAACTTAAAACAACATTTGTATAGAGAAACTTAAAACAACATTTGTATAGAGAAACTTAAAACAACATTTGTATAGAGAAACTTAAAACAACATTTGTATAGAGAAACTTAAAACAACATTTGTATAGAGAAACTTAAAACAACATTTGTATAGAGAAACTTAAAACAACATTTGTATAGAGAAACTTAAAACAACATTTGTTTAGAGAACTTAAAACAACATTTGTATAGAGAACTTAAAACAACATTTGTATAGAGAACTTAAAACAACATTTGTATAGAGAACTTAAAACAACATTTGTATAGAGAACTTAAACAACTTTAGCAGGATTACATATCAAAAGTAATAGATACGATGAATACAAAATATTTAACAGCTACTTGTAGAGTATTTAATACAAATCTCAGCCTGACCATAAGATGTAAACCATTTTCAGATATAGAAGATGAGATTAAGTTACAAATGAAAAATGGACTGTACATTGGAATACAATTACATTCTCCTAAAAGTGATGACAAATTAGTAGATTTCATTGCAAAGGATATTAGAAAAGATATATTTGATAAAACAATTTGAAAATCTGTTTGATTACTTACAAAGCAAACCATTCACCATACTTTAAAATTAAAATTTTCTTTTGTAATGGAAAGTTTAAAGATTTACTAATAACTGCTTAGAAAAAAAGTTGATTGGATTCTGCTGGATGACACCAACATTATGCTTGGAAGAAAATCTGGAGTAAGCATGAGGATTACAAAAATGTTTCCAAACATAATAATATGGTACTGTTTAAACCGCCACCTCGAGCTTGTTTCAGATGATTCTATAAATGAAATAAATCAAGTAAATCATTTAAAATTTTTCATTGATAAGATGTTTTTCATCAGTCTAATAAGAACTAAATTGAACTTTCCAAAATATCCGAAGAACTTGAAGTTGTTTATATAAAGATTGGTAGAGTGTTTTGGGCTGACTGTAGTTTAAGATCGGTTCTAGTTATTTGGCACACTTTTCCAGCACTACATAAGTATTTTCATTCAAATAAACAGTTCTTGGGTATGGCTGCTTGTCTTGAAAAAATATATTTGTTGAATGATTTCGCATTGATGGTTGATATTTTAAACAAAATTTCACTTCTTTTAAATGCACTACAGGCAAGGAAATTAGATCTAATAAATGCAGAAAAGTTGGTGATAAGATCTATTAAGGCATTTCAAATGCTTGAAAAAAAAATAGGTCCATATGAAAAAAATATTGATGCACTAATTGCTTCAGAGGCCTTCAAAAATATAACTTTTGTAGAAAATCATTGGTTCATCAGACTTCCTCAGCAAAAATTTATAGAAAACACAATGATTTTTAAAAAGAGATTAAATGACTGTAATCACTTAAAAGCAGGATGTAAATAAATTCAAGACACTAGTAATTTACAGTTTCTCAATATTTTGTAGCCAAATCACTGGAATAAGTTTTTATTCCGTGGAAAGCAGTTTAAGAACAAATGCCAACATTTACTGAGATTTTTAAGGATCAAATTGGTATAAATTATTATAGAGATTTATGCAATTCATTACAGTGTTTAAAAAGCTAAAAATATGGTTGCAACAATTACTGTAAGTTCTGCAGAAGCGGAAAGAGGCTTCTCAATAATGAACTTAATATGCTCAGATAAAAAAAGTTGCTTAACTGTGTCTAATATATCGAATATAATGACTATTAATCTAATTGGTCTATCTCTGAAAAAGTGGGATCCTGTTACTGTAGTGAAAAGGTGGCACAGAATTGATCACTTGGCTGATGATACACAGATAAAAGCGAAGCAAATTGCAATAAAGGCGAAGCAAATTGCATTTGATTTATTTAATTGCAATATTTCCATATTGCATTAAATAAATCAAATGCAATATGGAAATATCTTAAATAACACTTATCATTTATGTTTGTAAGAATCAAAATTTTATTTATTACTGATTTCTTTGTAATATAATTAATATAATAAAATTTAATATTAATAATCCGTTTTTGTAATTCTTTATGTAACTCTTTATTTTAGTATGAAATAATACTAGTTTTGGTATTTAAAAAAGTTTACTACTTTTCTTGGCAGGAGCACACAGAATCGGTTGTTAAATTATTTGAGTCCTACCTGTGTGTACATATATATATATATATATATATATATATATATATATATATATATATATATATATATATATATATATATATATATATATATATATATATATATATATATATATATATATATATATATATATATATATATATATATATATATATATATAGCATAATTGATTTGACTTGTTTCTGAGAAATTATATAGATAGTTTAACTAAAGTTGCTGAATCAGTATTTTCAAAACATAAAATTTTTATTTATGTATATTTTATTAGTTTTTTAGTTTCAGCTTTTAAATTGGTGTTTTTCTTTAAGTCATATTATGTCAAACATGGATTCGCACGGGAAAGATATTACTTGCATGGTTTTGTTTAACTGTTTGAAAGAAAGGTATTTTAATAGATTTTTATATGGTTATATATTTATTAATCATTATAAATAATAAATCATTGTAGATGTACAAAAGTTAAAGTTGTTTTAAAAAATCTACATAAATCAATATGTTATGTTCTTCAAAATTATTATAAAAATAAATTTTGTTACAATCACTATTTGTTATAGCTCAAATATTTTAAAACAAAAAATTTACAAAACACTAATGCCAACAAAACCCAATAAAAAATAAATGAGACAACAAAAACTAAATATACAATAATTTAACTAAAACAACATTAAAAATCAAATTTTGATTATATATCTAATTTGTCGTTTACATACCACATACATAAAATAAACATTGTTTACATTTTATTGTATTCCAAAAACGTTTTTCATGTTGTTTCATTAATAACATTTTTTCAGTAAAAATATTAGATTTTAATAGTATTGTTGATTCCAATAGTGTTGCTAATATCATTTGAGTAGTGTTGTTGTTATGTCGGTATTATTATTTAGTTCGTTCATATTTAATATAAATTTTAGTTTGTTATATTTAATATAAAGTTAGTTATTTTTTAATATTTTTAACAGTTGAAATAGTCACCAGTTCATCAGTCTTAAGTTAAAAATTTTTTCCTCCTAAAAGTGAAGTAAATAAAATTAATATAAGCATATAAGCATACACAGTTGTAGGGCTAGAAAAACCGGTAAACCGGTTTACCGGTAAATTGGTTAAAAATTATGTTTAAATTTACCGGTAATTTTCAAATAATTTACCGGTAATTTGGTAAAATTTTATGGAACTTCTGAATAAATTATTAGTAGTATTTTTTTCTAACTAAAAAGAAAAATTCTACAAAAAAGCTAACTTTTTTACATATTATAAAAAAACAGTTGAAATCGCAAAAAATTAAGAACTTTATAATAGAAAAGAATTTTGTTTTCTTACAATATTACAATATGCATTTCTTAAAAAAAAGTACAGCCTACTTGATTGATTTTTCTTAAATTTTCGTTTTTTAATAGAGAAAGAAAAATATTTACATACAATTAGGATTTGTTTATGTAGTTTATTTATAATTACATTCAGTTTATTTTGTGCTTGCGTCCCATGTGGCTACAGTTACAGGTGACATTTTATTTAATTTAAATAGTGCGTTAGTAAGTTTTTTTTTAATTATTTGGTTTTTTGCAGTGAATGATAAAATTATTAAGTATCATTAAAAAAAATTGAAAATAAACACAAAACATAACTTTGAAAATAAAGCGAATATTCTATATTTTTATTGTGTTGAGTAAGTATTTCACAAAAAGTCTTTAAAATTATATTATAGAATAAATTTGTATTGTGTTCCAAAATTTACATATTGAATTTTTTTTTAAAAAATAGCCTTATCTATGATGTCTACTGGATCCAGACAAAATCAATTGTGGAATTATTTTCTAGGTACGAAAGCTGGCGATTCAGCTATATGCAATGTATGCAAAAAAAATATAAAATGCTCTGGCGGCAGCACAAGTGGTTTGCACAATGACCTTATCAGAAAACATAAAATTAATCTGCTAAAAAGAGTTCAACATGAAGATGCAGAAGCTAGCTGTTCTAATATCAATACCACAACTTCCGTTACGAATGATATAAATTCTAGATCAAAAATTTCTGGTTATTTCAACATTATTAAAACGATTGATGACTCATTTCCAGCTGTTTTAGCACAACTGACAGCACGAGATTGTTTATTGTTTAAAAAGATTTGCACATCATACGATCTTCAGCAATTGTTTAAATCCAAAGGATATGATTGCCCAAAAGTCTCCAAAAACAATTAAGAAAATGGTGTTGCAGTACGGTGACAAAATCCGAAAACAAATCGTTACAGAATTATCAGAAAGAATAGCCCGTGGTGAATTATTCAGCTTGACTTTCCATGAATGGACATCTCTCAAAAATTGAAAATTTATGAATGTGAATGTCCACTCGTATGATAATGTATTTTGGAATCTTGGGTTGGTTAGGATTAAAGGATCGATGCCTGCTGAAAAATGTATAACGTATCTTCAAAATACACTTAAAGAATTTAGTATTGCGATATAAAATATAATTTTCATTACTACGGATGGGGCCGCCGTAATGAAAAAGGTTGGCAGAATACTGGACGTAAATCACCAACATTGTTTAGCCCACGGCATCCAGTTATCAGTAATTAAGGTGCATAATAAAAGATCTGTTTCGGATATTATCTCCATAGAAAATCAAGAAGTGGCTATTACTAAATTTGAACATGGTGAAGATGAAGAGGACCATGTAATGAAAGATATTGGGGTTTTTGACGTTATTGAGGATACATCAACTACTGATTCATCAATTCAACATGAAAGTATAGGTCCAATAATAACAAAAATTCGAAAAATTGTTGTCATGTTCCGTAGATCACCAACAAAAAATGACATCCTCCAAAAACATGTTAAGGATGAGTTTAAAAAAGAACTTACGCTAATCCTTGACACAAAAAACACGGTGGAGCAGTATGTTGATAATGTTGGAAAGAATTTATGAGATTAAAAATTGTGTTTGTAAGAGTCTAATCAATATCAAATCCGATATAGGTTTATCAGAAAATAATCTCATTGTTGTATCAAATATAATAATGGCTTTGCAACCTGTTAAAGTAGCTGTGGAAGCTCTCTGTTCAAGGGACACGAATCTATATGTTGCAGATTTGACAATTAGGTTCATGTTGGATGAACTAAGTAACCAAATAATTTCTTAAGTAATGAATTGAAACAAGATTTAATATTTTGAATAAGTGAGAGAAGAACCGTATATTCTGATTTAAATTCATATCTTCATGAACCATGTCCACGTACAGCTTTAAATAATGAAAATAATTATGGCGTGTTTAATACAACAATTAAATTGGTTATAGAAAAAAATATTGTAGAAATCATTCAACAATTTTTAAAAAACGATTCCGAAACTACAAAAGCTGAAGTTGTGCAAGTGTATGAAACTGAATCAACTAGTGAATCTACGGTTTTATCAGCAGTGGCGACATCAAGTCAAGCAATGCCAATGAAGGAAAAACTTGATTTAGTAATTAAAAAAAAAAGATAACTATTGCTCACGAAGAGATTAGTGATCAGAACACAACATCCGGTCTTTTAAATATAGTCAGGAAAGAAATGGCGTATTTCAAGGAACAAAATATTAAAGGAAAATATTTAAACAAACTCCAAAAGTATATTTCAGCAGTTCGCCCAACCAGTGTAGAGTCAGAAAGAGCTTTTTCTGCAGCAGGTTTAATTGGCACAAGGTACAGAACAAGTTTAAACGACGAAACATTAAATGTAATGTGTTTTCTAAGAGCTTACTTCAATAAACAATTTATGCTCCTTAAAAAGAATTGACTATATTAATTATTTTTATTTTAAAAATGAAGTTTTCTTTATGTTTATGTTTGTTTATGTTTGTTATGCTAAAATACAAAAATGTTAATGTATAATAAATAAATTAATTATATTTTATTAAATTAAAAAAATTTTTTTGATTGTTTAATTTATTTATTTTTAACTAGGATGGACCTGTAAACTGATGCTGTTTTACTAATATATTCATTTGTTATGCTTTTTGTTGTTTTCAGTGTTTAGATTATTACTATTTAAGCCTTTAGAAAAAAGACCAGTAAATTACCGGTAACCCAGTAATAATTTTTTTTTACCGAATTACTGCTTTTTTAAAATATCGGTAAATTTGCTAGCACTACACAGTTGAAAAACAAAAAGCATACACTATTCAGTTAGTTGAAAATTCTTTTAGTTAAAAATATAGGTGACTTGTTTATTAATAATTATAAATAATTACAGAAATAAAAAAAATTCATTGTTATTTTAAAAAGTTGCTTAAAATCAATAGCACTATAAAAGCTTATTCTTTTAGGTGTGTTATTTGCTACAAGAATGAATATGTTATTTGCTACAAGACTTAATGTGTTATTTGTTACAAGACTTAATGTATTATATTTTACAAGAAATAGCATTTATAGGTGTCATATTTTGACAAAAAAAAGTATATTTTTTAGTATATTCAAAAACTAAATGCATACTGTTTAGAGAGGAGTTATTTGAGAAAGAAGACGATATCTGGCTTTTGATATCAATTATTGAACACTGCATTAATTATGAAGATGCTGAATGGGGGTAAACCTTGCTTTAAAATGTTTTTTGGCTTTTTTATGTTTATTTAATTTGCTTCATATATTGTTACTGTATTTCAATATTTTATTATTATTATTTTATTATTATTACTATTATTTGAGATGTGCTCGAACCAGTTTATGTCAAGTCCCCGAATCCGGGTAACTGGAAGAAAATACTGGGTCCAAGTCCGGACACCCAGCACTGGGTCCATTTTAAAAAGGTGGAATAAAAGCTTGTAAAATTTCTATTGCTGAAGAGTGTACCATTCGGTCAACATCATGAAATTTAACTAATTAGAATTCTAGAATTGATATTCAAACCATCTGTATAAATATAGCTACTCTTGAAGTACAATGTATTTCTTATAAAATTTATTATTGAGTACGATGGGTAAAAAATGGTGGATGTAGATTTAACTAAAACTAATTGCAAAGCCTTCTTAAGAAAGGACAAATGTTTTTGATATCTATTGCATTAAAAGTATTCATGGTAATATTATTTTAACTTCGAATACTAAAAATAGAAT
>NC_061157.1:3470511-3523011 GCF_022113875.1 Hydra vulgaris | reverse complement strand
TGTGGGGGTACATTGTTATACTTGTCAAAAAAGTTAATATACAAACGAAGAGATGATATGATGATTTATTCACCTAATTTTTTAGAATCCACTTTTGTTGAATTAATTTTTTCCAAAAAATCCAATATTATTGTTGGGTGCATTTATAGACACCCTTGCATGGACATAAATATTTTCAATAATACAATGTCTGTATTACTTCTAAAAATATTTGCAGAAAATAAATCTGTTTTCTTATTGGGTGATTTTAATATAGATTTGATACAATCAAGTAATGATATTGCGACCTGTGATTTTTTAAACTTACTTTCTATTTATAATATTCGCCCTTTTATTACCTTGCCAAAAAGAACACTCTGCTACAATCATTGACAATTTAATAACTAATGATATTATTTCTGGAAATTTGACAATTTCTGTCTCTGATCATCCTATTGAAATTATGATAAAACAACCTAACCCTACCCTAACAGCTGTTAGAAAATGCGCTTTTGACCGCAAGTCATATGCGCATTTGACTTGAACATGCATAATTTGCATGCCCCCCCCCCCCGGTTATATGCCATATAACCGGGGGGGGGCATGTTCAATGCCCCCCCCCCCCCCCTCATCATTTATTAAATTTCAGAAAAAATCTACTTAAAAAATCTATTCAAATACGCAATCTTTTTCAAAAAAAAATGTTAAGATCAAAAGATTTAATAAATATAAATACATTCAAAACTATTTTTAAGCGATATAAATTCATGATAATTACTTTAATAAAACTTAGCAAGAAAATCCATTTTAAAATTTTTTTTTCAGTTAATGTAAAAAATCTTCGAGAAATTTGGAAAGGCATTAATAATCTAATAAATGTCAAAAATTATAACAGTTCATCTCCCAACTGTTTACAAGATAATTATAGATATTTAACTGAACCGACTCTAATCTCTGAAAAATTTAACACTTTTTTTACAAATGTTGCTCATAAACTTAAATCCAATATTCATTCGTCTTACGTCAACTATCAAAAGTATCTAAAATATCCAAACTTACATAGTCTACTCTTATCTCTAACAAACATTCCTGAAATTTCATCTCTTATATCTAAATTGAAGCCGAGAAAATCATTAGGTCCAAACAGTATTCCTACAAACATTCTTATTGATTTTAACTATGAATTTTCAAATATTCTCTCTAAACTATTTGATATGTCATTCATGAATGAAATTTTCCTGATATTTTAAAATTATCTTGTATTATTCCAATTTTCAAAAACGAATTTTTATGTACTAACTATAGACCTATTTCTCTTTTATCTAAAATTAGTAAGCTTCTTGAAAAATTAATGTATTCTAGAGTGTACTCTTTTCTAAACTCTTTTAACTGTTTAAAAGAGTTTCAATTTTGTTTTCAATCAAACCATTCTACCTGCCACTCACTGATAAGTATAACTGAAAAAATTAGAAAAGCTCTTGATACTGGTCATTTTGCTTGTGGTGTTTTTATTGATTTACAAAAAACTTTCGATACCGTTGATCATAGCATTTTGATTTCTAAGTTAGAACATTATGGAATTTGTGGAGTTGTAAGTGATTGGTTTCGATCTTATCTTTTGGATCGGAAACAATATGTAAGTATTAATGGTTATACTTCTAGTAACAAACGTGTTACATGTGGTGTTCCTCAAGGTTCCGTACTTGATCCTCTTTTGTTTTTAATTTACATTAATGATCTAAATAATTCTGTTCACTTCTCGTCGGTTCATCTATTTGCAGATGATACCAATCTCTTGCATGTCAACAAATCATACTATTCTCTATGTAAAAATATAAATTTAGATCTTAAAGGTATAGTTCATTGGTTAAATGCCAACCTAATATGTCTTAACACCGAAAAGACTGAACTAATTTTTCTTTCATCTCCTAGAAAAAACTGTAACAACAACAGAAAAAACTGTAACAATGTTGAAATTAAAATCAAAATAAATAATAAACAACTATATCCCTCGAGAGTTATTAAATATCTTGGTGTGTTAATTGATTGAAAACTTTCGTGGAACTTTCATGTCGATGAGCTGCGCAAGAAACTTAATCGTGCAAATGGTATGCTTTCAGTAATTCGACATTATGTCGATAAAGTTACTCTTTTAAATATTTACTATGCATTATTTTTATCTCATCTTAGTTATTGTTGACAAGTTTGGGGTCAAACTGGCAACTATCATCTTAACAAACTAATGTCATCTCAACGCCAATCCATTAGAATAATAAACTTTCAACCTTTCAAATCAGATACATCAGATTCTTTTAAAAAGCTTAAAATTCCAACATTTGCTAGTAAAGTTTGCTAATCTTCTTTTTGTTTTTAACTCTCAAAATAAAAATTCTATCGCAAATTTTTTTTTAGAAAGTAGACTAATTCATACACACTACGCGAAATATAAATAATGGAAAACTTATTGTACCATCATATAAAACTCAAAAGTATTGTAAGAATTCTGTTGTGTATCAGTGCATCTGTGAATGGAACAAGAGCCTTGTGTGCATTGTGAATGAGTTCAATAAACTCCTTTGTCATCTTTTTGTTAATCTTAATCAAAATCAATTTAAAAAAGTTCTGATAAATATTTTATTATAATTTTTTTTTATTACTATAATAATTAGCCTTATTTTTTGTTTGTTTTTCTTTCCTCTTTTATTATTACCTACACATATAATTTTTAAAAAGTTTACTTTATGTGTGTCTATGTTTTATGTTTTATACCTATATGTTTGTTATTAATCATATTATTTTGAAAAATTGTGTCATTCTTTTGATCAGACTTCTGTATGAGTGACACCATCCATACTAATTATTAACTTATTATAATAAGAAATAACATTTAATTTTACTTATTATTATAGTAATTATTATTATTTATAATTTTTTTTGTTATTATTATTTTTTTTATAAATTGTTACTGTTGCTTATTATTTTATAATTATTGTTATTATTATTTACCTTATTATTGTAAAAATGATTTTAAAATGGAAAATAAATAGCTTGTTGTTGTTGTTGTTGTTGTTTTTTCACCAATAAAAAAAGGAACAGAAGTAAATATTTTATTACTAGACTAGTACAGATACTCAATACCTGAGGGAGTATAATTTAAATGTCTCTTTTATTTTAAGACCCTTATAGCAATGTAAAAATTTTTATTATATGTAAGTTTTTTATATGTATTTTTAATTTGAAAAGTTCTATTATATGTACTTTTATATAAGAAAGTTGAAAACAGCCTGAAGTTTGAAAATTTTTAAAAATTTAAAATTTAAAGGCAAATTTTTAGAATTTTTTATTTATTGCTTATTGTTTTACTACATATTTTAAAATGATCCTTAAAAAATTAATTTTATATTAATTAAAAAAAGTTTTAATTAATTTTTGCTGTGTTTAAAATATAACTATGCAAGGTTAGAATTTGTATTTGCTAAACAAAACAGAAAATGTTCTCAATTTTTGCCATATTTTTAGCATCATGGTTCTAACAAAGATATTTTGTATAACAATAAAAGGTTTGTCCATGTGTCCCTTCAGTTCTGTTTGAGACCTTGGAGTAAAAATGAAAATTATTAAAACGAGATTAAAAATAAAGCCAATAATGTAATTTTCAAGATATGTAGCTTTGAAAATAGCTTTCATGATTGCATTATTAGTCACTATGACTTCAACAAAATCTTTTTGGAATGATTTACTTGCATAAATTATTGCAATACAATAGAGCTTTTTAAGCTTTTTTACTTCTTAATGAATGGTTTTTTATCATTCAATCAACATTCAAACATTGAAATTTTTAAAATTATGTGGATAAAACTTTTGAAATTGTTGTTTAACATCAAAAATTAAAAAATTCTGATGTTAAAAACGTGACCCGTATGGTGGTTCACAATATTTGTTTCTAAATGAGGAGTGACCCGCATTGTGGTTCTTAAACAATTTTATATATTTAAAAAGATCTACAGCAATTAGGGAAAACTTTAAACTTATCTTTGAAATGTGAATAATTTCTTAAGCTAATGCTTCAAAGCGTTTGTTAATTGCTTAAAGCGTTTGAGATTGCTCAAAAATCAATTTTAAAAAAGACTTAAATTAGATTAAATTATGCTGATATAAATAAGATCCTTGATATTTTATTCAATGATGGTTGTGAAGATTTTTTTTATTTGATCACCACTTTATAGTGGTAATAAATGCCTCATTTATTTAGTATCTAAAACGATATGTTTATGTATTTCTTCTTTATTTGTTTAAGGTTACATAAAGAAACTATATATTTTTGTTAATTTCAACATGATATATTTTGATCACGTTACTAAAATAATAAATAAAAATTTGTTTAAGTTTTTTAATATTCTGAAAGTCAATTCTTTAACAAAAAAAAAAGGTTTTTGTAAAATTCTGACTATTGTTCTGACGAGTAGTTTTTATTTTATGCCCTTTTAATTGATCATTTTAGTTTATTATTTTATGTGCAGTCATACAGCTGTTTTTAACTCGCCAAAGGATTAAAATACTTTTTTTTATATAGAAGAATACCTGCCAAAAATTTTATTTTTAAGCACATGAGATATTCTAAAATAAACAAAAAGCGTTTTTATTCCCGGATTTTTCTGGATATGTCTTAAAAATATTTTTCTGGATTTTTTCCTGATATTATAAGGAAAAATTTTTCAGGATATTTGAAATATGACCAGGATAATCTATGTAACAAATTCTTTTAAGATACCCGGTTCCGGATCTTGCAACAAAATGGTAAATTCCTGGTACCTGGGAAAACAGTTAAATTACCAAGTACCCGGCACATCACTAATTATTTTTATTATTAGCTATTTAACAAATAATATTTTTTATTACATCAACAGGGTATTTGTTATTCAACTTGTTATCAGATGCAAAAATTTTACTTTGTTATATAAAAATCTTATAGACTATCCAGAATACAGGTATTGTATTACAAACTTCAGGTATCATATTAATTAAGATTTTAGTTTTCATTATATTATTAGTTTGTTTTTGTTTATGCACCTAATTTGTGAAATGCATAGATAAACATAAGCATGAAGAGAATTTGATTTTTATTCTTCTTATAATTGAAGTTGCTAAAGATTTCTGAATTCTAAAAGGTCATTTCAAAAACTTACCTCACATAATCCAATGTAACATCTTATTTTAAGTTTTATGCCTTTTAACAAAAAAAAAAACTCTTTAATACCTAAACAAAGTCATAATCATAGTTTCATTTCTTAGTTTTTTTGATTAATTGCTTCACATTTTAGGTTATTTCTTCTAGACGTGCTATTAGAAGACTTGAATTGTAAGAGAAGTTGTTTTTCATGTTCATATTGGGTATTTTTAATAGTTATTTTTATCTTCTTTTTTTTTCTTTTTTTTGAGGTTGCAAATATATTTCTAAGGAAGAAACATTTTTGTTCTTTGCTGAAAATTTTGAATCAAAATCACTGTGTATAATGATGTTAGTTGCTGAGGACTGCCAACAGTTTCATGAAGTTTGTTTTTTATTGCTTTAAATTTTTTTTTTGTTATACAAATGTGTATAATAATATATATATAATAATAATAATAATAATAATAATAATAATAATAATATATATATATATATATATATATATATATATATATATATATATATATATATATATATATGTATATATATATATATATATATATATATATTAGTAAAACCTGCAAATTGATTTCTACATGTTTGTTTTGATGTATATTTTATGTGCTATGGTTTGTGTGTTTACGGTCCATGTGTTTCAGTGTGTGTCTTTGCTTATTATTACTTATATTATATTAAAAATTGATGTCACTCCTTTGATCAGATTTCTGTATGAGTGACACCATCCTAATAAATCATTAAATTATTATTATATTAATATTAGTTATTATTATTATTTTTTCATTGTATTTATTGTAAAAATACTTATTATAACTATTACTATATTTTGTATAATTATATTTTTTATCTTATGTTATTATTATATATTTTTGCTATTATTACTATTATTATTATTATCAAAACTATTGTAAAATGATTTACGGAAAATAAATAGCTTGTTGTTGTTGTTGATATATATATTTAAAACTACTGTTCTTAACAAAAAATAATATTACTATTAATTATTTACTGTGGCTAAAGTTATTTCTCACTTCTCTTCTAAAACTTGTGGTGCAAACCAAGTTTCTGTCAAAGTCTTGCAAAACTTTTAAAACTTTCTTTTGTACTATCAAAGTTATCAGTAAAAGAACATCAGTGGCTTCAATTTTAAAAACTCTGGAACTCTGACTCGTTCAACTGTTGCTCAGTTTTCTTGATATTATTTGCAAAATTTTTGAGTCTCTTAGTAACAAACTTCCAAAATCTTGTCTTTAGTGATCGTAATAACAATTTTATTGTAATAATAAATATTTTGGTGATCGTAATAATAATTTTATTGTAATAATAAATGTTTAACAAATAGTTTATTAATTTAGCAGCAGCAGGAGTAGTAGTAGTAGTAGTAGTAGTAGTAGTAGTAGTAGTAGTAGTAGTAGTAGTAGTAGTAGTAGTAGTAGTAGTAGTAGTAGTAGTAGTAGTAGTAGTAGTAGTTAGTAGTAGTAGTAGTATATATTTTTAAGTATATACATGTAGGAATCATTACTGCTGTATAAAACCCTGTCATTGTTGTGTGAAGCTACATCACATGTAAAGTTTACTTTATTAAGACAGAAGAAAAGTTTGATGCAATGTGCATTAGGTAAGATTTATATTTTTTGTGAATAATATACTAAAACGTTCTAAACTTTTTGAATTCTTTACCGCCTTTGATGTGTATTGATTAATTTTGTATTGAATAATTGTTATAATATTATATATGATATTATAGTATCATTTTCTGAACAAATTAACATTTAGGATTTAATTTTTGTACATTTATGATTTAGGATTTCCCAAGAGCTTTTCTTTCAAATAAAAAGCTTCTTTTAGAACCAAAAATCGCATATAAAAAGTATATATAATTTTAAAATATATTTAATTTTTTAAAAACTTAAAACTTAACAAAAACTTAAAAAACTCAGATTTTTCTGAGTTTTTTGTTAACAAAAATTTTTTTTGTTAACAGTAAACAAAAATTTTTTGTTAACAGTAAACAAAAATTTTTTGTTAACAGTAAACAAAAATTTTTTGTTAACAGTAAACAAAAATTTTTGTTAACAGTAAACAAAAATTTTTGTTAACAGTAAACAAAAATTTTTGTTAACAGTAAACAAAAATTTTTGTTAACAGTAAACAAAAATTTAAAGAACATAAAAAAATGGAAATAACAGCTGATCAATGATTGTCTATTTTTGATAAAAATGATGTTAAAAACAGAAAGTTGAGATTATTAAGTTAGCAATTAAAAGTTTTTGATTGTTGTAGTGTTACCAGATGTCCTCGTATTATGAAGGAGAGCACAGTAAAAAGTTTGATTTTTATAGGTTCAGCATTGTATTTTCCCCCTTAAAACCAGGACATCTGATGTAACCCTAGATTATTGGAAACCCTAGATTATTGGAAACCCTAGATTATTGGAAACCCTAGATTATTGGAAAGTTTTGAGAACATTAGTTTACTAGATCTTTAGTTTACAGTATTAAAAAAAAACGTGAAAATATTATTTGAACTATTTATTTTTTTTATTATAATTGAATTTTTTTTTCTGAAAAAAAAAATTCAATTAGTTAAATGTAAATGAATTTTTATGAATGAATTGAATTTTTTTGAATGAAATTTGAAATATTCACTTCTCAAGTTAAAATAAAAAATATCGCAAGCGATCACAAGAATTTAAGCTAAGTAGTTATTTACTTGCTGAAATTAGTATCTCAAAAATTTAAGATCATTAAAAGTCAAAACATTGTAATAGTGTCTTTAAATAGAAAGTATAAAATAAATTATCATCATAAAATGGCGGACAAAATACAACTCTATTAATTGCAATTTACTTTCAAAAAAAAAAGACCTACTAGAAAAAAAAGTTTTTAATAAAAAATCAGTATTAAATCAGCAGCTAAAAAAAAAAAAATTTTTACTTTTTTCTTAGTGAGTGAGTTAGTTTAAAGTAAAGATTTTCTAAGAAAAAAGTAAAATTTTACTTTTTTCTTAAAAAAAAGTAAAATTTAACTTTTTTGCTTAGCAGATTATTAAAAAACTATCTATTGTTTTTGGCGATTCAAAATAGTATGCTAAAACAGCTGTACGGAGAAGTGAAAGGATTTATTGAGAGTTAAAAGCAAAATATAAAAATTTATATTTTATTTTATTATAAGTTATATATATATTCCTCAATATTAATTTATTTTAAATCACCATTTTTTTGTGATTATCAGGCTTTATAATAATATGATCCTATACAAAGTTGCACAAACACATTATAATGCAAAAAGTGTTTTGGTTACAAAAGGTTCAAACTTTATGTGGCCACACACACATGCTCAATGTTCCTAATTAACAGAGCAATTATAAATTAGTAAAAATAATGTGATTCAAAGCTTAAGTGCTTTATTTCATAATTTTTTTTTTTGTGAAACTAAAAATAATCATGATTATCTTTAGTTTCAATGATTATCTTAAGTTTCATCAAAAAAAAAAGCATATAAAAGCTTTAATAAAATATATTTATCACAAATTCAATTCTTGAAAAATTTTTTATTGTGTCACCATTGACCCTTGTCGCTCCTTACTCATTTTCCTAACCACTCCCCCTCCCCATCCCACAATACTAAACATCAAGTTTACATATTTTGCATAAGTTTACATTAGATCTAAACAATTATTTTGGACCTAAAACAGCAGTTTTATATCTTTCGAATGCGTCTTATAATGCGTTATAATATATATAGAGCAAGCATAGGCAAACAGAAAGAAAAATAGTTAGATTTCAAGATTTTATAAGATAATGTAAGGAGCTAATGTAAGATGACATTTGGTGCTGGAGTTGCTTATTAGATTTAATCGAATATACTGCTGAACATCTAAATTTTTCAAATTAGGTTTATTAAAAAATGTCTCAGTGGTTTTAACTTTATATTTTTTTAATGCAGGTTTATTGAAAAATATAGCTTCAGTGGATTTAACTGTAAATATAAATGAAAAAAGTCCAACTTTTGGTTTTAAGCGCGATCTTATTCGATTAATTGGAAATATGAGTTATCAAAATGAAGCTATTCAAAATGAGGTTAGTTTTAAAATTTTGATTTTCTAGAATTTATTTACTTCTAGAATTTATTTAAAAAAAAAGATTTATGATAAGTAAATCTGTGCCTATTTTATTAATTATATGAAATTACAATGAGCATTCCAACATTTTTTTTTTTCCATTTTCAACATTTTTCAACAGACTTAAGGTTGATCAGCATAAATTTCTGTTAACTAAGCTCTTATCATTTAATGTTTAAGGCCTTTTTTTTTTTGCTTATTCTCTGTACTTCTAATAAATAGAATCTAAAAATATTCCAAAAAATTATGAAAATGCTTCAAAAATTTTCATGCTAATTTAAATTGCACCCCTGTAACGAGTTGCATCTCTTTAATACACATCCTTTTAGTCAGTTGCACCCCTTTAAAGTTTTATGTGTATATATATATATATATATATATATATATATATATATATATATATATATATATATATATATATATATATATATATATATATATATATATATACAGCTGCGAAAAATAAAATAGCACCACCACCAAAAATTGGTTGAAATTAGAAATTTTAACTATTTTTGATGGTTTGAAAATCTTTTAAATACATATTTAAAAGTAAAATGACTTATAATTTTTATAAAAAACAAAATGTACAAGTTTTAATATATAGTATTCATTTATTAAACAAAAATTCGAAAAAAAATCAAATAAAACGCGAAAAAAATAATAGCACCACAGCTTTAATGTGTACTTTAAAATAAGGAAATATAATGAGATCAATCGTTTTAAACATTTTACACTGTTGGAACACCCAGGACAACGGTATTTCATAGTCTGCATATGGCGACGTCACTTTATCCAATATATTAACATAAACGTGTTGGTCTATAATAGTAGTATTGTGATGAATGGGCCTTACTCCGTAATAAGAAAAGCCCATATCATTATACTACAACCTCCATGTTTAATAGTTTTGATGGTATATTTTGGATTGTATTCTGCATTCGGTGGTCTTTTGACATACGCCCGAGAGCCTTTTCCACCATAAAGCACAACCTTACTTTCGTCTGTCCACAAAATATTCCTCCATTTTTCGAGTGGCCAATTTAATGGTTTTTTAGCAAACGCAATACGCTTTACAACATGTCTGGCACGTAGAAGTGGAACTTTTCTGAGGCTACAGGCTTTTAATCCATTAACTTGCAGACAACTCCAAACTGCTTGTACTGTTGCATCGATGTTAAAGTCCTTTTTCAGCTCGGTAGCTGTTTTAAAATGTTCCTTTTTAGCCTGTCGGACTAAGCGATTGGCCAGCAATGTTGAAATAGAACGTTTTTGACCACGTATTTCAGGCTTTTCTTGAAATTTTATGGCATTTCTTATCATTTTATTGGAACACTCAACTAAACAACCAACTTCTCGATAAGATTTCCCTGCTGATATCAACTTTTGGATCAGTTCTCTTTTTTTTGCACTACAATGCTTTCCGCTTTTCCATATTTATATGTAAATGTCTCCTACTAATACTTACTAACATAAAACGTATAAAAAGAAAAAAAAAACCAACGCTTGCTATTTTCACAATTATTTTTACCGTTATCAGAGTATTTTACAACAAAAGAGTTTGTGGTGATATTTTATTTTTCGGTCAGAATTAGCATTTTTAATTAAAATCGAGCAACACCAAGCATTTTTTTTTTTCCCAAAACAATATGTTTTAGAAAATAAACATGTTAGCTAATTCTAAAAAGTAAAGCTATAAAAAAAATTTATTTTTCATGGTGTTTTTTTAACAAAAAGGAAAATACCCTTAGTGGTGCTATTTTATTTTTCGCAACTGTATATATATATATATATATATATGTATATATATATATATATATATATATATATATATATATATATATATATATATATATATATATATATATATATATATATATATATATATATATATATGTATATATATATATATATATATATATATATATATATATATATATATATATATATATATATATATATATATATATATATATATAAATATATATATATATATATATAAATATATATATATATATATATAAATATATATATATAAATATATATATATAAATATATATATATATATATATATATATATATATATATATATATATATATATATATATATATATATATATATATATATATAAAGTCAAAAATAAATTCATAAGTAAAAATTAGTTGACTTTGGAATTTATTAATTTACTGAAAAATCTAATATGAACTTCCTACTAATCGAGATAAAGTCGATTTAGTTGATTTAATTTTTGTTTGTTCATTTCATAACAATAACATATACTATTAAAACTATTAAGGGAGACCGGGGCTAGTTGGCAGCAGGGATAAGTTGACGAACTGCGTTTTTCTTCAAAGCCTTTCATCAGAAAGTAACAAAAATTACATAGAACTTTCCTAATTGACCATATCATCTTTTACTGGAGTATTGTTAGGATTCACGTATGCGCATGGGAGATATTGGGATTTATGTGTTTTTTGGACAAAAACGTGACTTTTGGAACATCGCTTCCTTTTTAATTTACAAAGAAAATATTTAGTCGCATGAAAAAAAAATTTTTGAAAAAATTTCAGTTACAATTGGTTTACTATTTCCAATCTTTTTTTTCCAATAGTTGGCGTTTTTCACGATCTATAGACTGTTTATAAAAAGGCTTTTAAGGTAAGTTGGCAAAATCTTCACGGGGCAAGTTGGCTTACAGCATTTTGTACAGAAAAATAAAAATATTTTTATAAAATTTATATATTTTTTAATTTTTAATTTTTAACAATATTAAAAAAATTTATTTTTTCACAAAAATTAAAAATTAAAATTTACTTTTTTTTATGACGAATGCAAGTTAAAAATTTCTTAATTCATATCCTTTAAGACTACGCTTTAATATTTACAAAAAATTTTGCCGTTTGGACAGAGCTCAAAGAGTAAAAACAATATGCCCGGTCTCCCTTATCTAGTTTTTTGTTTACTCTTTTAAAGTTTTATCTAGTTCATTGCATTATACTCATTAGCATTATTTATACCTAATTGAACACTCGGTTATGTATTTTTCTTTTGTTAACTTAATGCTTGTAATTTTCATTTCATACAGGGCCGTTCCAAGCTGGCTCGGGACCATGGAGCAAAATTAAGTTGTGAAACGCCAAAATCTAAATATCTTCTATTCAATCTAATTGTAAATATGATTGTGTAGGCTATTTGATATTTAGCAAGTATTTAAGGCAGTGTTTAAGTTATTGGAGTCTGGGAAAGGTTGTCTGGGAAAACATTTTATTTAACTGTTGCCAGAAGCAGCTGCAGATACTTGTAGTCATGGATATAATTATGATATCATTATGATATCTAATGATATCTATCATAATTATAGGCTTGAAATCAATATCGTTTATTTCTTGACAAATTTGTGAAGGTTCGCAATTTACACTGCATTCAGTTATTTGGCTATGAAAATAGCCTTTTATGTTTAACAAAATAATTATGTCAATTTCTTTCACTTGCTTTCTTAATTTCAGACCTCAATGAACGGGTCTTGCAATGTTTCTTTCTCATTTTATATTTTTTAGTAATATCTTGTGCTCTAGCAAATTCTTACTAACTTCACTTGATTCTGGATCATTGCAAATTTTTTTATAAAGAGAAACTACAATATAAGTTTTTGAAATCGTATTTCACAAATTTTCCAAAGTTAGTAATAACAAGAGTGTGAATATTATCTTCCATTATCCTGCAGCGCAGTAAAATTGAACGGCGAGGCAAATTAAATGACAATTCGGAATCGCTTAAAAATATATTCAATAAAATATTGTAAAACTTTTTCTCTATATGTCAGTTATTTCTTGAGTTGTATTTACAAATTCACGAATGTTTAGTTTTAGATCATAAAGATTGTTTAATATAACAGAAGACATTTCAGTGAGTAGTGCATTACTTAAATTTGTATCACTAATATGTGTGATATTATATTACATGTCTATTTCCAATAAACTTGCACTTCGTTTATGCTTTTAAGTTTTACCATGGACATTTTATTAGAAGAATTCTCTCTCCTATAACTGTTTAAAGAAATTTTTTCAGAATTTTTTTTTAAATAAATTTCGATGCAATGTTTTGTTTACTTTAAACACCGATTATAAACATGTTGTTTGACATAATTATTCCTCAGAAGGATTCTATATCTGTAGCTTGGTTAATATTCTTATTTAAAAATCCTCCTTTAACTATATCAAACAAACATTCCAAATCACTATTTACCATAAAAGCTTGCCATTTTTTTTAAAGTTGTGCAGGTTCGTCGTGTCGTCGCGTGTTTCAAGACTATGTATTCTTATAACTGTGGTCTAACGTTTCCATATAGAAAAACTGCAAAAAAATGTTGAAATGAATTTATATTTCATATTTTTATTGTTGTCTTATGTTTATATTTTTGTTATTATCTATTATCTTATCTATTCTTTATATTTTCATTATTATCTATTATTGTTACACATTATTACCTATTATTTAATTTTAATTTAAATTCATTTAAATATCACTATTTTGCTATGTTCTTTTATGGGAGCGTTTGGCAGATAAATGCTAATCTTGTAAAATTTACATCCCAATAAGTAAGAGATTTTTAGACATGTATAATTTTAATTCAAATAAAATTGATTTGAAAAATTGAATAAAAAAAAAAAATTAAAAATATATATTGATAAAAAAATATAAATGAATTTAAAAAATAAAAATAAATATTTTTATTTTAGGTACACGATTCAGGTGGTATTCCTCTCATTTTAAATGCATGCAGTATAGACGAAAAAAACCCTTGTATCTTTTTTCTATATAATTTGTTTTCTTTAACAACTTTAAACCCGTGGTTTTTAAATTATTTGTTAAAATTGATAATTAGACGTTATATACAGTTTGTTATTTGTGTAGGGGAGAGTGGGGCACCATGAAACATTGTAATTGAGGAGGTTGTAATCTTCAGAGTTGTGACAATCACTTTCATATAGTAAAACAGTTACTACTATGTCTATGTTTTGAAAAAAAATTATAAAAAATTATTCATAATCATCATATATCATTTGAAATTATAAGGCCTGCGGAAGGTCGAAATTTGTGTTTTTTTTTGATGACAAAGCAATTCATTAGTTTTTAAAGCTCATAAGTTTTAAGGTATCTCAGTCAATGTATCTATCTGTAAATAGCATTATTTGTAAACTACAACCTATAAGCTCGTTACTTCATTAAACAAAATCATTGAAAAAACAAGTTGATACTAAAATCAAAGCGATTGTTTTCTATTAGAAAGTGTAGAATAGTACTCTATTGTGTCATAAGCAAATCTAAATCGTTTTTAATGACGCTCATAGAGTGTATCAAGGTACCCCATGGGTGGGGTACCTTGAAGCAAATTTTTAATTTTACTTTAATAGTCTCACAAGCTTAACCTGTTATATTTTGGTAATTAATAAATTTAATTTTGTATGTATAAATTCACATTACAAATTAAACCAATTGCCTAAAAAAAAGGCGTATTAAAAAAATTGTTACAAAGCGAAAACCAAAAGTGTGTCATGTTGCCCCACTCTCCCCTATTCTAATTTTAATGAAATATCTTATGAAACCCTTCTGAGAATTAAATGTACATGTCATTAGAAGTCCTTTTGAAGAAATGTACATATCATTTAGAGTCCTAAACAAGCAGTTCTAAAATCCTAGATTAAAATTTTATTTTTTTCATATAAATATTTAACAACTTAATTTCGACTTTTAAGTTCAAGATTAGTTTTTTAAAAAAATTATTTCGGAATCCTCAAAATTTAAGATATTTTGAAAATTATTTTCAGAAGACAAGAAGTGATCAATGATCAACAGTAGTGACAAATTGTTTAAATAACTGTAAGTAACAGTGAATTATCATGGGATTTTTTCTGAAATTTCAGAAATTTCACAAATGCAATTACTTTTGAGTTGATTGAAATTATTCTAAGTTACAAAAATGTTAACGCTTAAATAATGAGTGCAGAAAATCTATTTTGGTATTTTGCGTAATGAAATCAAGATTTGACAAATAATTACATGGTTTAATTTATTTAGTATACATTAAAAGATCTTAAAAATTATAGTATAAAATCGTTTATATAAATGGTTCTTAACCTTTTTGCAGTCACGGGCCACTTTCAAAATATTAACAATTTGACGGAATCCTTCCAAACTTAATTGTAAATCTAAGGAAAGAAAAAAACCATTGAAAAAAACATCTTTATTTTATTAAATATTAAGTAAAGTTTAGTTAAACATCGAACATGCATAATTACATCAATTTATATAATGTATACACATATACATATAGTATATATATGTGTATACAAACATAATGTATACATATATATCACATATATAATGTTTATTGATGTAGTTGGCAACTACATTAATAAACATTGTATATGTAATATATATGTTGCTGCTTTTTTTGTGTGTCAATAAGCACACTAAATTGAAGAGTTGTCTTAGACTATGTAAGTTGCATATCGTCTTTGACGTCTAACCGTTTACGATTTATAATTTTTATAGACACTAATGTTGAAAACCTTGACTCACAAAGGTACGCAGTAGTAAACGGAATTAATATGGAAATTGCTCGTTTAAGCATGTCCTAAACTATACCAAAAATTAAAAACATCTTTAAACTATCTTTAAAAAAATCTTCATTGTTGATATCAAATGTAAATGAGCTACGCACTCAAGTCTACTGATTATAGTTTTGAGGGCAAAAGTACCCTTCAGAATAGTTTTATAATGTTTCAAGATTTTCTGAGACTTTCTTTCGGACTCCTTCATTTAAACTTTTCGCCGATTGCTTTTCACTGTTCAACAGTAGTTTTTCCATCATACAAATAGTAGAATTCAATCTACTTGAGGACTTTTTTTGAAACAGACTCACAAAAGAACCACATTTTTTTAAACTTGGTTAATTTTTTTTTTTTAATAAACTAGTTGGATTGGTTAAAAAATGCATTTAACCATCGTGATGATCCACATGATGAATATATGGAAAAAATAGACTTTGATGAAAGCTGTATGTTTCTGACTTGCCGTGGCTGTGGTGAATCTGATAATCTACGTTGTCTCGAAATTAACTGCAACATTTTTCTAAATGTAAGCATGTTCTTTAAGACGGTCCTAAACTAAAAAAAAAAAAATTTAATCATTTTTTCAAAAATTATATATTCTTGAAACTTAAATTTTCTACATTCTAAATATATATAGATCATTATAGATCATTATAGTCTTTTACCCATGGTGCTTTACTGCTACATTTCCAAATAATTTTCTTCAAAAACTTCACTTTTACCTATGGTGCTTTACTTCTAGATTTCTAAATAATTCTCTTGACTTTCGGCAAAGAATAGTCAGTTGTACATCTTTATTCAGCCATGACTGATTTTTTAATAAAGATATAGAAATTAAAATGTTTACTTAAAAGTTAATAAAATTAAAATTTAGTTCTAAAAAATATCTGTTTTGCATTGTAAATTGCATGCAATAGTCAAAAAAAGATGCATGCATTAGTTTGCTAAACTAAGCAAATTAAAATACCTCAGCTTCTTAAGTTTATACTGTGTACTTAATTTCTACTGCAAAAATTTTCAAAAAATCATACATTAACAAAATGTTGTGTATCTCTTGGTTTTTAAACAAATCACAAAAAAGCGTTCGAAAATTTCTCAAAAGTTTAAATTAGGTTGCTTATAAATGCATTTATGCAAAAAAGTTAAGATGAACTTAAAAACATCTTTCAGAATTTAAACAGGACTTTTAAAATTGCTTGTTTTGGACTATAATTGGCATATACAATTTTCATTCATAATCAACTGCCATGTTTCAAATAACAAAAAAAGCGAAAACTGTTTATCGTTACTAAAAATGGTTGTTTAGAATTGGTATTTCCCTCATGGCATTTCATTTTAAAAGAAAACGATTATTTCAACATTGTATCAAATTTTAATGTTTTAACCAACACAATAATATGGCTTAAGACATATCACATAATGCAGTGCCGGATAAAGGGGGGCTAGGGGGGACTATAGCCCCGGGCCCCGCAAATTTAGGGGCCCAAAAAATTTTAGAGGACCTTTTTTTTTTTTTTGAACTCATTTTTAGGCTCTGGCCCATAAAAAGGCCTTCAAAAACAAAAATAGCCCCGGGCCCCAACAAGTCTTACTCAGCCACTGACATAATGTAATAAAGTCAAGTTTAAACGTTTTTAAAAACAAAAATATTTTTTTAAATCAAAATATTTAACGTTTTTAAGTATTTTTAATCAAAATATTTAACGTTTTAACAATAGAAGTTTTTTGTTGTTGTTGTTATTGTTTTTTGTTTGTTTTTTCGTTATATAAGTGCTCCAAGAAGACCTAATAGTCTTATCACTGTAGTTTTGTATCACTGTAGTTTTCAAAATTTTTACTTATTTTAAGCAAAAAAAAAATTCTTAACAAACAAAGACATAATGCAGTGGTCTATATTTGCTACCCGTAATCTATGTGAGGGAAACGTTCGCAACCAACGTGTTATTAAAGATTTAGAACAGCAAGGTCTTGCGTCGAACGATATTCTTACTGATTCTCATGTGTGTGTAAAAATCATAGATGGCAAAGTAAAGTTAGGACCTATTGACTATACGTAAAAGTGTTTCAAATTTTCAATACATACTTAACGAGCTTTGCTACCCAAAACGCTTTGTCTATATCAGTTTCTTAAAAAGTAGATACCGCTGCGTCTGCAACGCTTATTGCGCACAGTATACATTTATAATATAAAATATATAAAACTTATAAAAAACAACTATTCTGAAATTGCTAAGCTTTTAAGGCAAATTTAGTCAATAAATCGCTTAAAGCGACTTTTTGTAAGAACCAGTGTAAAATCATATCGCTTGAAGCGACTTTCTGTAAGAATCACCGTAAAGTCATATCGCTTAAAGCGATATGACTTTACGGTGATTCTTACATGGTACTTTCTATATACGTTATATAAAGTCATATCGCTAAAAGCAACTTTCTGTAAGAATCACCGTAAAATGTTTTTGATAGCTCTAAAATTGTAATTTTTTTAATATGTTATTAGTATTCATGGTAGAAGCTTTATTCCAAAAAAAATTTTAAACATTCATTAGTTATCTAGGTATTGGGTTTCAAAGCTTGACTAAATTTTTAGAAATATTGGCCAAATGCGTCGAAAGCATTTTTAAACTTGAAAAAAGAACAGAGATACTTTCCAATAGGCATTTTACTTACTTTTTTTTTGGCTAGGTTAAACCTTAAGATAATAAAACAGGTAAAATAAACATTTTGGCTTGTTTAAATACCATGCTTCAAAAATATACCAAAATTTTTGTTGTTGTTGTTGTTGTTGTTGTCATTTTTCATTTTCATCTAATGCACTATGCGTCGCCCTATTACAAAATGAGGAAAAAGGCTTATAAATAAGAAAGCATTCAACATATTAAACTGATTTTTTCACAAAACATCGAATTTTTGTTTATATTTCTATATTTAAAAGAAAAATATCCGGTTTTTATAAAAAAAAAGTTTACGGTTCATCCAGACTGATTTCTGATTATTTCGGAAAATTACGTATGCCTGGATATTTTTATTTAAAAACAGTAGGCACCGATAATTTATAAAATTTTACAAACTTTTTTAGAAATTTTAAAACAAAATCATTAAATATAAACTTATTAAAACTATCAACAGATCTGCTATCATCTGATTCTTTGTTCTTGAGTTTCTTACAAAGTTTCTCAACGTTCTAATCTAAAAGATATTTTTTAATAACTAGTGGCTATAAAAAAAGTTGTTTTTTTAAAAATTCAACGCAGAATATCTTATCAGTATAACATTTTTAGTTCATGATATATGTCTTTCTAGATTAGGTAAATACAAGTTAAAAATTATAAAATTATTTCTTAAATTTAAAAAAACAAAAAAAAAAACAAAACCTTAAATTATTGTTATAAACTATATTGAGATTTCTTTACAAAAAAAATAAAATGATAATAACAAAAATAGTCTAAGAAAAGTAGTCTAAACTACTAGCAATAGCATAACATTAAAAAAAACACTCAACAGAGGTACATATCAAAAGACACAAACAAATAATTAACTGTATCCCTTGTGTTTTCTACCAAAAAAGTTAGACGTGCATGACTAACTTGTGCAGAGGGCTGTAAATCCTGGCTCGTGTTCGTGAACGGCTCGGTGATCGGCTCGACAAGAGCTCGTTCATGTTAGGCTCGAATGGTAAACGAGCCGGGCTTGAACAAAAAATTAGGCTCGTTTATTAAACGCGCCGAGCTTGAACATCATAGACTCGTTCATATAGGCTCGATTTAAGCTCGAATATATATTTATATTATAATAATATATATGTAATAAATAAAATTGTGATATTATATATATTAGTATAAAATAAAAATATAGTGTTAGTGTAACCATATGAGATATAACCCATATACCTCTTATTACACTAAATAATTGAATAATATAAACAATTTAATTGCAAATTAAATTAGAGTTTTAAACCAGTCGAGCTCGAGCAATATGTAAACGAGCCGAGCCCAAACAATACTAATCCTTAACGAGCCGAGCTCGAACAAAGAATCTCATGTTCGAAACGAGCTCGATCCGAGCCTGAACACTCTTAATATGTAAACAAGCCGTACCGAACCCTGGCAAGCTTGGCTCGTTCGACTCGATTTACAGACCTACTTATTTATTTATTTATTCTTTTTTAACACCCAAATTACAGGAAAAAAAACTAATTGTATAAAGCTAATAGTTTATACTTTCAGTGTAAAAAATTTAAATTTTTCTTGGGATATTTTCCTCCATCAACTTAGTAAATACCAGTCTTTGTTCTCTGATATTCCAGAATTCAAAAAAATGGTTCAAAATTGCCGCTACATTTTCTCCTACGTCATCGTAGCAACGTTTTACCGTTATTTTTTTCCCCTCTATCAAACACTGCACGAAGTTTAGCTTAAGTTGATTGCAAATTTTTATTACTTCGTTGGTAAATAGGTTATCTTTAGTAACATCAGATATCTGAGCCAAAATCAGGGAAAAACAAGTTGGATTGTTCAGTAGTCTGATAAACAGATTTAATTTGTTGAATGAGGATGGTAGATGTCATCAATTTTAAAGAAAGGATGCAGGTAGTTTTTGCTGTACTTCGATATACTAAATAGGAATTTTAATGCTGACCTTCCAACAGCGTCTAGTTTATTAAGAAGTGAGTTATTATAACAACAAATTTCTAACCCGTATGATAAATTCGGTACAGCCAGTGATTTGAACAAGTGTACTATGGTTAATGGTTGACAAAAACGAATACCCGATTTTATAAGAGCTCTGGATATTGATTGAAATCGAATAATACGTTCGTTTACATTTAATGTTTGAAGTGTTGCTATATTTTTTGTATTATTTTGATTATCCCATAGGAATCCGAGGTGTTTCAGTTTATTCTTGAGGTGTATGGAAAAGCTGTTTATTTGAATTGAATTTTTTGTAATTGAGCTTTTACCGGATATAATAAACCCGGTTTTTTCAGTGTTTAGTTTAATATATAGGTTTTGGCATTGTGACTGAACTTTATTAACCAATTCTTGTAAACCAGAAAGAGTAGGACTTAGTAGGATTATATCGTCTGCATAAGCTATAATACCGGTGTACACCCCACTTATCGTTGTTCCAACTTTGCAATCTGAAACAATTTGATTTAATATACTTTGAGTGTATAAATTATATAAATGTGGTGATAAAATGAACCCTTGTCGCACGCCATGAGACAAACGGAAATGATTTGATTTATGCCCAAGGTATGATATACTAGCAGTAACCGATAGGTATAGTGATTGTAGTGCGCGAACTACTGATAGCGATAATTTTTTGTTGTAATAAAGTTTTTCAAACAACAATTCCCAGTTACAGCTATCGAAAGCCTTATTTGCATCTACACTACAAACATATATTGATGAATTATTGTTATTGTAATGTTTTTATGCGGCTTAGCTTTTTTTGTTTCTGGCTTCAATAGCAATCTCAGACAAAGATGATACTTAGAATATAGATTGTACAGATTGTGACATGGGTATGGTTTTTTGTAAAATGTTATTAGCAGGGCTGTAGAGTCGGAGTTGCGGAGTTGCAACATTTTTAGCGGAGTCGGAGTCAGAGTCGCTAAACAAAATCGCGACTCCGACTCCAATAGTAAAACTTCTCGGTATTGCACGTGCATGTGCAAAACATTCAATTACCCTATGTTCATACTAAACCTCAAAGAATGTTTCATAAGTTTATCAAAAAAATTTTTTTTTTATAGCGTCATATTTTTTAAAAAACTCAAAGAATTTTTCAAATATTTTACTTTGGAGTTGTAGTCGGAGTCGGAGTTGGAGTTGGAGTCGGAGACGGAGTTGTACTCAAAAAATTTTAACAACTGGAGTCGGAGTCGTTACTTTTTTTTTACGACTCGACACCCCTGGTTATAAGTAATGATTGCAAATTGATATTCAGATTTCTGATTGAAAATTTATATCCACTTTTGTAGTCGTGGTGTTCATATCAATGAGTAAGTCTCAAGACAACTTAATTAATCAGATTTAGGTGCTCTTTGTAGTACACTATAAGTAATAAAAAAAATACATTAAAGCATATACAACACCAATAAAAATATCAAACTTAAAAGTGTTTTTGTGAAACATAGTAAAAACAATTTGTGTGTGTATATATATATATATATATACATATCGAAAACTGAGGATATATATATACATATATCCTCAGTTTTTAAGTGAAATGCAATAAGTCTAAAAGCATTATTTTGAGATAATGAACAAATAAGTTTTTCTATAATAGTTAAAATAATAAGTTTTTGTGTAATAGTTGAAATAAAAAATCTTAATAACTCATTAATAATTGATTTATTAAATATGGATAGTGTATCAAATGATTGCATTTCCCTAATATACCGACGATATATATATATATATATATATATATATATATATATATATATATATATATATATATATATATATATATATATATATATATATATATATATATATATATATATATATATATATATATATATATATATATATATATATATATATATATATATATATATATATATATATATATATATATATATATATGTATATATATATATATATATATAGTCTTGCATGGTAGTCACAAAGTTCTTCCCATAAACTGTTGTTTTAAAGAGCGCGTTAATAAGCCTGACCAGAAAATGTTAAAAAACTTCACAAAAAAAAAATTTTTATTAAATGATAGACTGCCTGCCCAAACCAAACCCTTAGTCGATGTAGCAGCACTCCCTTGCGAGTCAGGCTATTTGTCAGTCGATGTAGCAGCACTCCCTTGCGAGTCAGGCTATTTGTCAGTCGACGTAGCAACACTCCGTTCTTTTTAAGAGTTCTTTTTAACAATAGTAGTAGATAAATAAATAAACACTATCTCATTAACAACCATTGTAACAAGTTTACAGTCCAATACCTAGGCTTGCATTTTTAGAAGAATCAAATTGTAAATTTACAAAATCTTCATTTATATTTAAAAAATTATGAACAACTTCTTTGTTCGACAACTTATTGAAGAAGGATGAGCCTGAAATATTTTCAATTGAACTTCAGTCTGAAAGTATAGCAGTGGTTTCTTTAAAAATGTAAACCCTTTTATCACTGTTTTTATGAAACTTTAGTTTTACACTTGGTAAAGCTTTTTTGAAGATATTTTTCATTTTGATTCATTCATGGCATTTTTATTTAAACAAGATATTAAAAAAAAAATGTATAGAGTCACAAATAAACCTGACAAAAACATAAAGTAGTACAAATAGCTATATTGTACACAATAAACGCGCATAAATCAAGTCAATAAACAAGAAGCAATAGGTGAATAACAATACTTTGTTTTATACAGTCAGTATAAATGTGTTTTTATTGTATTTTGTGGCATAATTCTATTTCAAAAATGTGTAGCAACGGAAAAATCAAAGCGTTGCTATGGATAAAAATTGATACTTCATCATTTTAATTAAAGATTTTTGAATTTTTGAAAAAAAGATTTTTATAATTTTAATTAATGTACCAGGTAGTTCTTTAAGGGGGTAGCCCTTAAAGAACTACCTGGTGAATCTTGGGAAGAATGTAAAAAAATTGTTAAAAACATATTTACTGAAAAACTCCAAATTAATAAAGAAATTATAATTGAAAGAGCGCTCAGATCGGGTTCAATAAAAACAAGAAAAGAGCGAACAATTGTTTTAACAGGGCTGACGACACCGAGGTTGCACCTTTTTTTTAAAGAAAATGCTACATATCAAAGACTATTTTTAGAAAAATGCGATTTTGCCCCTCCACTTTGAAACCCGTGTCGTGTTTAAAACTGTTAAATTAGAATTAATTACCATGTTTAAAACTGTTAAATTATAACGTCAAACAAAATATTCTCCTCAAGTCAAAAAAAATAGGCGGAGCAGTTATTTACATTAATGAAGACTTTGCAAAGAAAACTATTCAAGTTCGAAAAAAATTGTGGGAAGAAGTTATAAAGTTGCAAAAAGAAGGTAAGTATGCCGTTTTAAAATTTGACACAATTTTTTTTAGGGAGCATAAAAAGTAATTTTTAAGTTAAGAATTATACGCTAGTTAAAAAGTCGGAAATAAATGATTTTGAATCATTAACCTTCAACTTTTTGAAGAAACTAAAAAAGGTTTTTACCTTTTTAAAAAAAGGTTTTTACCTTTTTAATATAATTTATTTAACTGAAAGTTGAATTAATTCAACAAGTTTTGATAACACAAATTTTCATTTTCCTCATTTTAAATTAATCTCTTTACAGTGAAAAATAATAAACGCGGTGGTGGAGTTCTTATCTACGTAAATAAAAATATCGCGCATTGCCTTTAAATGTTTCTGACGGTGATAAAGAAATTTTAACTATTAAAATTCTAAACAATCATACAAGAAATATTTTATTGAGCTTTTGTTATCGACCACCTGATGGGGTAAGTGAAAACTTGATCATTTTTTTTTAACAAAATCTTTTTAAGAAAGGAATAAAAGGAAGAAAAAAAAAGAATTTTTTTATTAGAGATTTAAATATGAACTGTTTTCTCTCCGACTTCAAAATTAAGAATTTCTATGACTCAATTTTTGAAGCAGGGGCTGTACCCTTGATCACTGGGAAACAAAAATCATGCTTAAACTCTTTACCCCCATATGATTAAAGTTGAAAACAAAAGCATATATGAGCCTAGAATTATAGCTCACGAATTAAAAAAATTCGGATTACGAAGTTTACTGAAAGGCGAAGTTAACTTCGGCTTCGGGGCTGAAGTTGAAATAGAAATTCGGCTTTCAGTTAAATTCGGTAACATTTTTAAAATTTCTTTTAACTTTCAGTTAAATTGGAAGGCTATAAAGTTATTTTCAATTTATAAAGAATAAGATTTATAAAATATATTATATGTTTTATGTATACCAACCTGTTTCTATTGGTTACAACCTTCTTTCAACTCTTAAACTCCGAAAAGTGTTTCGGAGTTAAAGAGTCAAGAGAGGGTTGTAACCAATATAAGAAGTAGTTTCCTCAACTAAAGTGGCCCACTCGGCTTTGGAAACATGAGTTTGGTAAAAAAAAAAAAAAAAAACTGTTGGAAATAAATTTGTCTTCGAAAAGACTTTTTTAGGCACAAAGTCTATTTATTACTTATTAAATCTTATTTATCGCTTTTTAAAAATCCTTATGGGAAAAAAAAGTTGAATATTTAACCGAATATTCTTGACGATCTTTTTCCTTTATAAAAGTGACAAACAAAATTTTTCAATAACAATGTAAATGTTTTTTTGTTCAAGTTTGTTCAAAAACATTAAGATCCCATAACTTAAATTTAAATTTTTTATTTTTGACGCAAATTGTTTTTTGTAAACGTATATATTTTTAATAAATTAAAATTTACTTGGCTTCAAATGTTCTGTATCATGTTTTTAATTATGGTTGATTACAATCTAAAAAATATTAATTTTAGTTTTTAAAAAATGATTATACAGCAACCGCGGCGCAGTGGTTGGAGCGTTTGCTTTAGAAACAAGAGACCTAAGGTTCGAAGCAAGCTCTGGGCATATTTCGTACCTTCGGTAAGGAAGGAGGTTTGAACTTCTGATGTACTTCGTGACAAAACAGTTTGGTCTTCTTGGGACATTTAACACAAAAAACAAAAAAAAACAAAAAATTTTTTTTTTTTTAAAAGTTTCTAATAAATTTATCTTTTAGTTAAATGTGTTTTTAAAATCCGAATTCCAGTGGTTAGCAGCCGTGGCGCAGTGGTTAGAACCTAGAGGGCCGAGGTTCGACGCCAGCTCTAGCCCAACTAAGCGACATTGGTACGGAAGGAGGCGTGAACTTCCTGTTAAATGCTCTCACGCAGTGTTCTATAATAAGACCGTAAGGACTTCTAGGAGCACCTAAATACATACAAAAATTAAAAAAAAAATTCGGCTTTCAGTTAAATTTGGTTTACAAGTCCAAATTCGTCTTTCAGTTAAACTCGGGCCACATATACGGCTTAAATTCGTCTTTCAGTTAATTTCGGGTCTTAAAAAGTCGACTTCGCCGGTCCTTAGGGCAGTGCCCTATCTCCGTCCTTTTTACCTTCTCAAAAATTTTAGAAAAAATTATGTTCTATAGAATGTTCAATTATTTTAATAACAATAATCTATTATACAAAAATAAATTTGGTTCAAAAAAAAAAACTCAACTGAACATGAAATTATTCATTTTGTACCCAAAATCTCCAATTCTTTTGAAAATTCTCAATTTAGATTAGGCATTCGTATAGATCTATCTAAAGCGTTTGATACTGTAGATAAGGGCTTTCGAGAGCGCCAATGGCGCGAGGGCTAAAAATGAAGAACGACGCCCATTTTAAACCAAGAAATTACAAAATTTAAAGTCGTTTGCAGTAATTATTTATGTATGATACAGTACATTGTATATTTGTGAAACTATTTATTCTTTGAATTGAAAACCTGTTCATTAATTAACACTAACATACTCAAAGTATTAGTTTTAAAACCAATAAACTAAAAGTCAATAGATAAAATCTTTGAGAAAGGTAAAAAAGGTGCTTAAAAATGAACTTTTCGAGCTTTTCTGGCAGCACAAAATTTGATGACGTCGTCTTTGCTCACCTTTTAAACCAAATCTTTTTTAATCAAAATAATCAAAAAATCAGTAACGTGATCCTGGGTAATGAATGAAGGAAGAGAATTCTTTACAATCTTCAGTTTACTTAATGGTCAGTTATCAAGTATTTGAGTTTTTCATCAAGTGTAAAGTTGACGGAATGTTGATTTTAAACCCAACAGGAAAAAAAACAATTTTTGCTCAAACTGTTGGTGGAAATGTTGAAACTTCAATTCGATGCCTTGGCAAAACTTGCTGAAGTGATTTTTTTAGTTTATGGTTAGGATTAGTGTTGATGTTAATTTAATAAGTATTTGGTTAAATAAGTTGATAGATAATTTCATTTATTTATTTTGTTTTGTAGTTGATAGTTAGAGATTAAATAAGTTGGTTGATAATTTAGAAAGGATTTTCAAATGTTATATAACTTTATTTATTTATTGGTAGCACGCTTGCCTCAGAAGCATGAGAACTCTAACTTTGAAGCCTTGTATGAGCATCTCATTTTTAACCAATCTTTTGAGATCGGTTAAATGAGACGCTCTGTGATAATACTATAGGTACTTCTTGGGGTAACTAAAAAAAATTAAAAAATATAATAAATTTTGTTTTAAACTGTTATTTTTGCGGTTGCCAAGTTAAAAACAAATGTTGGCAGCTCTAAAACATGTCATGGAAAACCTGGATTTAATCAGGGAACAGCATGTTTGATTAGACATCTGCTGGAAAATAAATAAAACTTTTAAATTAATTAGAGGCTTTTGGTTTTCAAAGAGGCTATAGCGGTAACTTGACCGCTATGATTCAAAACTGAACTCGCTACTTAAAGAAAGCGTAAATTGAAACTATTTCACAATGAGGCATCAAGCACAGCTCATTTCCACAACAGTAAAACAAAAGAATTCGAAGTAAAAGCTTTTAATTTTGGTTTCGACAGCCTGTTCCAGCAGATTGATTCAATCAAATCTTTGAGAAAAAACTTGAACGCTTTCTTTCGTACACTTGCATCATGCTCCAGATTTTTAACACTATTCCTGTGTCAGTTGCTGAAGGTGTACCATCGTTTAGTAAACGATGTTTGAGTGCAGTTTGATACTGTAGATCAGTACCCTGATCTACAGTATCAAACGCTTTAGATAGATCTATACAAATGCCTAATCTTAATTTAGAATTTTCAAAAGAATTGGAGATTTTGGGTATGGTAGAGATAAGGCATAAAAATTTTATATTTGCATCAAAAATACGACGCTGTAATTATCTCTTTTGCTTTAACAGTCAAACATTACTTGAAAAAGTAGTGCTTTCATCGAGAAATTGTTAACAAATGTTTCGTTTGCTTATACTTTTTCAACAATTGCTTTGCTTATCCATGAAATGCACTACTTAACAAAAATGTCAGTGCTATTACCGTCAGCTGCTTCAAATTTTGAAAAAAAAATTGTCTTTTTTTTTTATATTTAAAACAATGTCAGTATTTTTTTAAATGACTATTGTTAAAATTGAATTAATACTATTTCCTTTCTTTCTTTAAATGTAAATATTTATGAAAGTTTTTTTTTTTATCTTTTTACTATATTGGAATTGTACAATTGTATTTTTAACAATCTTATTTTATTTTAAACTTGTAAAGCCTACATAGAGTCTCTATGAAAAGAATGTGGTGACTTTAGTCATCCGTATCTTCTTTGAGCTCCCGCCTGTTTTTATAAATCAACTTTTTTTTGTATGTATATGTTTCTTTGTAATTATATTTTCTTATTATATAAACAGCAAATATATATAAACTAAAAAAAATGAAATAAAAAAAAAAGCAAAATTTAATCAGCTACCGTTATAATTACCACAGCGCATCGTCTTCCGCGAAATCTAGCTCGAGCTAGCATGGCTAGCTGTTCATCGGCTCAAGAATACGCCCAGTTCCATCTAATTCGACTACAACAAAATCCTTTTTTGTTTTCGTAAAAATCGTTTATAATTTATTTTATTTTTTATTTTATTTTTTTTATTTTTGTCAAGCAATCATTTACAGTTAAAGGTAATTTCCGATGAAATATTTAAAAATATTAAATACAAGAACATTTCATTATTTACAATAGTTACAAGACCGGAGAACCTGAAGAAGATAAAATCTTATCATCAGTAACCTTTGGTAATAAAAATTGGAAATAAAAGTGTATTGTTAGAAAAAATCATGAAAAGAATCTTGATTAGTAATAAGTTCGATTATGTTCTTTTTAAATTTTTGAGAGGTATTGGCTTCTTTAAGTTTACCACTCAGGCTTGTAAAATGGTTTCATAGCATTGGGTCACGATAGGAAATGGCAAAGCTCGTAAGTTTTGATGTACGGAAAGGTTTTTTTAAATTTTCCGTTAGATAGAGTGTTTTATCGCTTGAATGTTTTAGGGAAAATATTCTCGAAAACCATCGGCGTTTTTTTTAACTGATGTTGAAACATAAATTGTGTAATTTTGAAAATATTTAGTTCATAAATATCAAGTACCCTCTTGCTTTTTAGAAGTGGTTTAGCATTTGTGAAGCGATTTTGAAAATGAATAATGCGTGCTATATGATTCTGTTGTTTAAGGAGACAGTCGAGTTTAGATTTATTTTTACTACCCCAAACAATATTGCCATAAGATAAATAACTATTTATGAATGCAAAATAAAGTTGAGTTAGTAAAGATTTGTCTAAGATTTGTCTGGTCTAATTAATTATAATAAATTTTAATTAACTATAATTAATAATTATTATAGAATAGAGTTTAAGATTTAGATTTTTTTTTCATGTGAATTTTTATTTGGAATACTAAAGTTTCAACCTCCAATATAAACTAAACAGATTTCATATTTTCACTCGTTAAAATAATTTCTATTTATTTTAAAAAAAACAACAACAAAAATATCGGTCTCTAAGCGCCCCTTCAAGTTTTGGGTCCGGGTTAATTTGCCCCATTTTTCGCCTCCTTCTCGAAGGCTCTGCTGTAGATCACGATATTTTGCGCCATAAACTTAAGCATTACGGAATAAACAGCAGAGTTTTACAATGATTCTAAAGCTATTTATCAAATCAAAAACAATTTGTATATTCCAATGATATATCTTAAGGTTCTACTCTAGGGCCACTTTTGTTTTTGATTTACGTAAATGACTTTTATAAAGTCTCAAATCTTTTAAGTATCATGTTTGCAGATAATACTAATTTATTTCTCTCTAATAATGATAATATTTACTAACTCTTTTTGAATATGAATGATGAATTGCAAAAAGTATCAAATTGGTTCAAATGTAACAAATTACCCCTAAACATAAACAAAATGGATTCTCTTCCATCCTCTCTCTAAAAAACTGTTCCTTACCCAGAAATATGCCGCAAATTTTTATTGATCAAGTTGAAATAAAAAGAGATTAGTAACAAAATTTTTAGGAATTTTATTGACAAGAACATCACATGGAAACATGTGTCTAAAAGTATTAGAATCTTATTCAAAAATATATTTAAATAAAAAAAGAATAACACAACTTTATTACTCATTTGTTACACAGTTATATAAATTATGCGATTATTGCCTGGGGTAGTACAGGCAAAAGTAAGTTAAAACGTCTTTACCACCGTCAGAAACTCGCTATGCGTTTAATCAATTTTGCAGATCGATTCTCACATATTAAAATATTTTTTATGAAAATGAAAATACTAAGTGTATACAAATTAAATGTAGTTAATGTTTTATATTTTATTTATATGTGGAAAAACAATGTATGCCCTTAAGTTTTTAAAGATTTTTTTTTTTTTTGAAACTCTTTAACAAATACGCCTTAAGAAATAATAATTTTGTAAATGAACCGCTTTGTAAAACAAGATTTGATAAATTTTGTAATTTGTTTCGTGCACCACATCTCTGGAATAGGATTGTTTTACCAAATTTTGATTTGTCGATTATTTTTCCAGTCTTTAAAAATAAATTAAAAACTTCATTCTCTCAATCAAAAATATTTTTGAATACTTTTGATAACGTAGCTATTACAATATATAATGAAATTTTATGTATATTTATGTTATAGGTTTTTTTTTCTTTCTGGTATTGTAATACGTGTTGTTTTTGAAAAAAAGTAATAAGATCATTAGGATCATCTATCAAATACCTTGGTTCGTATTTTAACTTAACATATATTTTATTTGTTATCTAGACTTTGAATTTATAAGTATTGAATGTATAAGAATTTATAAGATTTTACATGTTGTAAAAGATTTTATTATGAAATACGAACGCAAAAACTCTTATTTCTATTGTACATAAATGACTTATAGTTAGCAAAAATTCTTTTAGACCTAATTTTGTTTGCCGATGATTCCAATCTTTTTTGTTCTCACAGAGATATTAAAACACTTTTTAAAATAGTTAATGAACAGTTATGTAAAGTTGATGAATGGTTCGTAAGTAACAAACTTTCATTAAATGTGGATAAAACAAAGTATATACTTTTCCATTAAGTAAATAAACCAGAAAACATTCCTCTAAAATTACCGAATCTTATAATTAATAATACTTATACTAAAAGGAAAACATACGTAAGCTTTTTAGGAGTAAAACTGGGTGAAAACTTACTCTGGTATTCACATATAAATAGTATTGAAACAGCACTCTCAAAAAATATCGCAATAATGTTTAAGGCTAAACCTTTTCTAAATGTAGCATCCCTGAAAAAATTGTATTTTGTTTTTATTCACAGTTATTTGTCTTACTGTAACATGGTGTGGGCTAGTACTGGCTATACAAAACTTAAGAAAATCTACAACAAACAAAAACATGCATGCAGAATAGTGTTTGGAGCCTACAATAATATTTCTTGCGAACCACTTTTACGTGCGCTCGGTGCTTTAAATGTGTATAAACTTAATTTACACCAAGTTTTATTGTTTTTGTTAAAAACAAAAATAGGATTGTCCCCAAAGATTTTTCAAAACTATTTTAATAAAATTAATCATAAATATTCAAGAAAGTTTTCAGATTACAACTTTGTTCTTCTCAAGTATAATTTAAAATTAACCTCCTATTGAATTAATCTGTGCAACCTTATCTGTGCAAAAAAATCCCAGAGATTGTCAACAAAAACAAGACTTTTTTTTAAATTAGACTACATTAGAGCAATTTAAAAATGAATCAAAATGACTATTACTGTTCAGGGATCTTAATTTATCTGAGTTCAAATGTTTCTTTTAAAGTAAGTTTAATCAAATAAAAACAAATTTATTTATATCAATGAAATTTAAGTAATGATGTTAAAAATTTATCAAGTGATAATGGTAAGTATGAAATTTTATACTACAATTTTTTTATTCAAAACTTGTTTAAATGATTCTTAAAAATTTTAGTTAACATTTCAAGACTTCTTAATTATTTGCTATTTTGAATTTGTGAATTTTCTTAGTTATTTTCTGTTTTATCTAATTCTGATGTATGTTTTTATATATTTGTATGTTACAGTTAAAAATACCGTAAAAAAACCGTAAAAAAATTCTACATAATATGTATAATTTTTTTTTTACATATGGGGCTAGGCGATAAGGCAAACTGTGCCTTCTTCTTGTTTCAGACATTAATTTTGATATATGTATATGCAATGTAAACATTCTTTAACAGCGAAATAAATTACATTCCAATTCCCCATTTTGCCGACTGAAGGTACAAATAGGTCTCAATTTGCTGACTAATGCTACAAAAATTAATTTATTGAATTTTTGTACCATTAGTCTTTTTTTATTTTTTATTTAATTATTTAATTTCACTTTTATTATTCAATGCGCTTTTTGACATTTGTTTTAATTTTTTTTTTTTTGTTTATAGAAGTTTTATGTTTATAGAAGTTTATTCCTACTTATTTTATTTATTGTTCTTATACTTTTTACTTTTTAATTTATATGTTGGTTTACTCTTGTATAAAAATCTGGTGAGAAGATCCTCTTGATCTTTCTTCAGACACAGATTGCTTGCCTTGCAATTTTGTAAAAGTTTATTATTATTATTTTTTTTTTAATCTTATATTTGTTAAATGCTTTTTAAGGTTCTGACGACAAGATCCTTGTGATCTTCTTTCAGATACCTTGTTTATGTTTGTTATCTTTTATGCCATTGTAAGTTTATATTATTATTTTTATTATGGGCTGTACAACGATTAACAAATGTAAACCAAAAAAGAAAATTTTAACAAACGCAAATCATAAAAGCTAAATTTTCATATTCTTTATATTTAATGTTTCATGATTCTCTTTCAAAATTAGGCGATCAGACCGCGCATATCTCTGCCTTTTCTGAGCCTGTATAGGGTTTCAAAATATGCTGCTGGGGTCCCTTTGAGTGCAGAGCCTCCGAGCAGTTCTTGGTTGGACCTATACTGCATAAAAGTTAAGGGTTTATAAAAGCTCTAGTTTAACACGTATTTTTTGAAGTTTTAAAGTCAAATTTAAATGTTGCATGTTTTATTAGTGATTTCACATTCTTTACGCAAATTTATTATAATATTTTTTTTTCTTTTTTTTTTTTTTTTAAGCAAAGAGTTTTGTCATATATTAAAATTTACAATGAAATAAATCGTGTTAATAAGAGAACTGGAGCAAGCAGAAGACATAAATTGTCTTACCATCAAGCCCCATCATAATATTTACACTAAAAAATTGTCAGTTAATATAAAAAATGAAGAGTAGCTAAGTACATAACAAGACTTTTAAATACGTTAGTTACAATATAACTAATAACATAATATAAATATTAGTGTTGAAATATAACGCATTATATCAAAGATTAACAATAATTTAAAAGTATTAAAGATTTTCAACAAAAAATTAAATTAGATTAAAATTGCAACAAAAGAGAACTAGTGTCAATAACTATTTTTTTAGATAATTTATATTATTTGTATTTTTACTGTGTATTATACTGTGTACCTGTGTATTTGTATTTGTATATTTATATTGAACAATGTTTCCGTAACGGAGAAACCATTAGTATTTTAACTGGTGTTTATGGTAAATATTAATAGTTAATTTCATGGAATGAAACTATTTATGGCATGAAACTATTTATGGCACGTGTTATTCTTTTTGTTTTAGAAGGTTTTAAACGCGCAACAGAAACCAAACGTAACTTTTTTCCAAAGGTGAGTTTCCACTCATCCGTTTTGACACAGGAACGAGAAAAGGAAGGGAAAAATAATCACGTGGGCATGCGTATTATAAGTTTTAATTTGTCCGAAGTAAAACTGCGCATGCTCAAGTGATTATTTTTTCCTTTCCTATCCCATTCCCGTAGAAAAACGGATGAGTAGAAACTCACCTTAAGCTGTACCGGGGATTGATAAAAAAATTAATCCAGACAGAAATACTTTTCCAAAATTTCTCAACTTTAATAATTACTTTGTTATAAAAAAACTATTAGTGGCTGAATAAATTTCATACTAATGTAGGTCCTTTTTTAGCATCTTACTTAATAAATCTTCACTTGATAAATTTCATATTAATGTTGGTCTTTCTTTAGCATCAAAAATTTCATATTAATGTTGGTCCTTCTTTAGCATCAAAAATTGAATTCTCTAAAATCAACTTTGATGAATATTTAGTTTTTAATAATACTTATATTATGTCTAATGATAAATTAAACGAAGAAGATTTATTAGACGCAGTTTCTTTGATAAAGCTAAAAAAAAGTATCGACAATTTAAGGGGTTATCCATAAATTACGTTATGCCATAAAAGGGGTGGGGGAGGGGTTAGTGGTTTTGTGACGACTCATACGAAACTTGTTACTAAAGAGTTCCGATGTTTTGACAAGGAAGAGGAAGGGGGGGGGGGAAAGATATAAAACGGTCAAAAATTGCGTGACATATTTTGAGGACAACCCCTAAGTGGTAACATCCAAAGCAATATATTTCCTACATTGATGGAAAGAAGATAATATGATTATTACATGCGGTGTTCCTTAGAGATTAATTCTAGGATCACTGTTTTTTTTATCTCTAAATATTACTAAAACGAAATACACATTATTCCATAGTGTTCATCAAAAAAAAGATCTACCATCCAAATTTTTTTATTGATAATAAAAATAAAAATGTCATTAAAGTTTTTAGGCGTAACTCTTGATAAAAACATTACATGAATAGAACATTTATATGTAATGGGACTGTCCATTATTTACGTCAACAAAATAATGTAGAAGGTTGTCTGACAATTGTTATAGGGGAGAAGGAGGGGGAAGTCAAATGTTGACGTAATTTTTTGGGGGAGTATCTGGAGTTTTAACAGGTTGTTAAAAAAGGGAGAGAGGTTTAAAAATGCTTTAAAAATCCAAAAATTGTTGACGTATTTAATGGACAGCCTCAATTGAGAATAAAATTTCAGAAATATTCCTGGGTTGTACCAAGCTAAATAATTGTTAAATTAATCTTGAAAAGATGAAATTAGAGTTGTTAACCGGAAAGTTTATTAAAAATCCGAAAAAAATTCTTTGGAAAGGATATCGATAACGAGAAGTTAACTTTGTACCAAAATAAAAAAAACATTTAAAACCGCCAATGTTCATATTCTGAAATATATTGCATTTTAATAATAGTGTTTTGCAAGTTGAATTTCTAGTTAATGCTTTTTTGCTACATTTATTCTAAATGACGCACAGTGGCTCAGAAAGGTAAAAAAAACAGCGTATTCAAAATTTGAAAAAATTCCTTTTAATTTAAAAAATCAAATTAATGAAAGAGCTGTAGTTTACTATACACTAAATAATAATGAATCAGTTTTCTTTTTTGTCGTGCTTAACACCCCTAATATGCGTCTAGGTATAAAACAAAAAAATGTTGCGACTTTTTGCGAAACCTTTTCATACATAGTCAAATGATTAAAACAAACTAAAAATACCTAAAGAGGCACGATTTTGAGATTCGTAAAGATCAATCTATCTATAATGAGCAACGGTCTAAAATAAAATTGGAAAACTTTTAAATTACATTATTTAATTTTTTCATAATAAAAAACCACGAAAGTTATTTAAGCTATTTTTTTATAAAAATATAAAAGCCATTATTTCAAATTGCCTACAAGTTTCTAGCCTCCCTATTTATTTTTGTGATTGTCAGAAGTACTTTAAATAACTTCCTGAATAATTCAGTAGCCCAAATTTGCCCCGTTGTCCTTAATGTCCGTCAAGCTATCATTATGCTTATCATCCTTCCATTTTTAGTTTAACTAATGTTTCAGCATGGAAAAAATAAAAAAATTTGAAATTGGTATAAATAAAATTTAAAATAAAAACTGTTTTGGAAAAATAGTTTTGACCATTCACTGACCTTTTTGAGGCACTGTGCTACGTTTGCGCGACATTTTGAAGTCCGTAATAAAAATTTGTTCGCTAAATGAATAAAAATGTAAAAAATAAGCATCTTTATGAACCAAAATGTTTGTAACTAAATGTTATTTTCAGAATCACAAAATGTTTACAAAATAAAAATTTATTTTTTGAAACCGTGATAAAAAATAAAAGTCGAAATGAATTCTTTCGCAACTTAATTATGTTTTGTGAACCAAAAATCAGGGTTGTTACGTCATAATATGTCTGGTTGATCTGTCAACATATTTTCAGACAAATTTTCTGCTGACAAAAAATTTATGCTGTGTTGATAGAAAATATGTGGGATTGCTGACAGTTGATGTCAGTAATCCCACTTATTTTCTATCGACTTATTTTGACATAATTTTATGTCTGAATTATTTTCTGCTGACAAAATAAGTCAAACATATATTCTATCGGTATGTTTGGTCATAATTTTATGTCTGACATATTTGCTTTTCAAATCCTTGAAAAATTAATCTATCAAATTTATTGCACATTTCAGTTAATTTAAAGAGTAAAATGAAAATAGTTTAAAAAATATGTTGATTTTTTTCAATCAGATATGCTTCATAAAACTTTTATTTTAAACCCTACAACAAACATTAGTTGTTTCATTTTTTCATAAAACTTTTATTTTAAACCCTACAAACAAACATTAGTTGTTTCATTAAGGTCTTTTTCTGCCCTTTTTAGCGATGTATCATTTGATAGTATTGATTAGTATTGATGTATCATTTGATAGTATTTGATGGTATTGACTAGTATTGTATTATCATTTGATAGTATTTGATAGTATTGACTAGTATGGATTAGTATTGGCGATATTCCTTGTTAGAATGTAAAAACCATTTCAAACTTAATTTTTATTACTTAAAGTGTTTTTTATTAGTAAGACTATACTTAAAATTATTCTTTTGATTAAAATAATAAAAAAAAACATTTTCAGTTATTTTTAATTAACAATTAAACCTCAAAACTTAATAAAAAATTGAATCTCAAAAGATTCTATGGCAAACTATGAGATTTTGTAAAAAAAATAATTGTTTGACTAAAAAAATGTGAACTGTTAAGTTTTTTATTAATTAAATCCAGATTGCCTTTAAACGCCGTAATAAATTTTAAGAAATCATTTGAAGTAAGAGTACGTAGATGGCTATAAACCAAAGAGAATCCAGAGAAATCACGTTCAACTTTTACGCTGGAGAACGCTGCACCGTAAACTACTTGCAAGATTTTATAGAGCTAAATCCATTTTGTTACCTGATTTTTTTTCGAGTAAGCATGAATATTGAATTCAACTTCTGATGTCACTCGCTAGATAAAGAGCCCATTTTAACATTGCTTGAAGAATATTATCTTCTGATTCTGAACATGCATTAACAACATAGTCGCATTAACTGATATGATAGAAAACAATACGTTATGAGAAAAGATGCATTCAAATATGGCGTTCCAGGCTCAACACTCAAAGATTGAAAAGATAAAAACAACAAAGGTTTCCATGGCTCAGGTACAACAACGGTACTCTACAAAACGAAAAATAACGTAACGAAACAAAAGGAAATGATACGTTCCAATCACTTGGTGACAGGGATTATGGTTTAACCCAAAATGAACTCTTCTAATTTGTATTTGGCTACCTTAAGCCCAAAGATTAATTGCATTTATTTAAAAATGCCAAGCCTGGCAAAGACTGTTTTTATGGCTTTATGAAGAGATGGTCAGAAATATTTTCAACAAAATAGCGGACAACTTAGCGCCTGACAGAGCCACTTCTCTTACGACAGAAATAAATAATCTTTATTTTGAATGCGTTACAAAGGGACAAGACATGCATTTAAATTTACTGGCAAGAATGAAAAAGTTCATTAAATTGTCGTATGGCGATCGATTTGTTCAGTTTCAGGTATAAATACTTCTTTCAGCCATTCAATAAACGTATAGTGTTCCATCCAACCTGATTCTAAAATTGAATATTTGATGCCAACTGGGCCACCTCTTGCCCAGTTAGGACAAAAGTTTCTTTTAACTTGGTATACCACAAATGGTAGTGATGCCAAATACCCAAATGCTTAATTAAAACAATGCAGAATAACCGCAGCAAAACAATAATGAAAAACAAAATCTAAATAGTGTGAGTACAATGTGAGAATTCGAAATTGTCGGGAATGGCTGTACAAAGAAACATGTTTACCAAAGAAATATTTAGTTAGTACTGAATTTTTTTCTGGTAAAAAATGTGAAAAAAAATTTTTTTTTCCATTTATATAATCATAAAATATGAAAAATTTACAATAATATATGATAAACTCACATAAATAAGGTTAGGTGTCACTCATATAGTTAAAAACTTGTCAATGGAGTAAAACCTAAAAAAAAAAAAAACATACAAATAAAAAAATATATAAATAAAACATAGTGAGTATTTAAAAAAATAAAGAAAAAATAAATTAGAAAAAATAAATAATAAAGCACTAATAAATAAAGATAATATTAATAATTGCAATAATAATATAATGATAATAATAATAATAATAATAATAATAATAATAATAATAATAATAATAATAATATGAATAAAAGAAACATTACAAATAGTAACTATAATATGATAAATTTACTAAAAATTATAACAAATGATAAAAACTATGGTAAAAATAATTATAGTAGAGTTTATAACTATGACAGAAATTATTAAAATAAACGTAAGATAAGCAAAAATAACCATAACAATAACCATAAAACTATTACTACAATTCACTATCATTATCATTATAAAGAATATTAATAAAAATTCTAAAATTATTTTTCATAAACTTTTACAAATATTTAACAAAAATTTAGTAGCAAGTTCACTCGCAGTTAGTTAATTCTGACGTCAAAAACCATAAAAATTGAACATCCAATCAAAAATTAATGATAATAATAATAATAATAATAATAGTAGTGGAGTTAAAAAAAAGACAAAATAAAAAAAAAAGTGCAAAATAGTAGTAATAATAGTTTTATAAATATAAAAAAACAATAATAATAAAAATTAATATTCATAAATGTAGTTTCTTAAATATAAGTTGTGTCATAAGCAATAATGAAAAAAAATTTTAAGTTTAAAAAATTCAATATTTTCTCAATGTTTTTATTAATTTTTATGAGCTACAAGCTTTTATAAGCTATGTATCTTACGGTATATGTTACGGAGCATAGTGATAAGACAAATTTTTTATCCCCGGTCATGTAGATCTTTTATTCATGTACTTTGTAATTGTAAATATTCTTTAACAACAATATTTTTATATATTTTCACTGTATTTCTTTACTTGCTACATCTCTTAACTAAGCCAAATCAAGCTAGACACTAAGCAACTCCGACCACTTTGAGATCTACTTTTGTACTATTCACGTTGGATTTCTCGTTTCTCTAAGAAGATTGGCCTATTAGTCAAAGTTAAATTGTTTTCTCTAAGACGCTTCACGTATTGAAGCGTATTGAAATAAGACGCTTCACGTATTGAAATAAGACGCTTCACGTATTGAAGCATTTATTACTCTCAAGAAAGACATTGAGTGCTCTGTTGTATGTTCTATTAATAAGAATGAACCATACAAGTTAGAAACTGGTACTTATGATAGAGTTATTGCTGGGGTTCTTAATCTAAATGGTAGACCAGTTGTCTTTTTTTTGACGATCATTACATCAATCTAAGCTAAAACATCCTCCTATTAAAAATAAGGCATGTACTAATATAAAATCTAATTGACATCGACATTGGCACCATCTACTAACCGGGAAGCTATTCCAGCTTTTAACTAATCAACAATTTGTATTTTTTTAATGTTGATATTTAAATATGTTGATATTTTTTTTTAATTTTGATTTAGGTGCCCCAAAAAGTCCTTACGGTCTTATCATAGAGCACCGCGGAAGAGCATTTAATAGGAAGTTCACGCCTCCTTCCCAACCGATGTCGCATATCTTGTCCAGAGGTGGGTTTGAACTACGGATCTTACGTTTCTGAGGCAAGCGCGCTACCACTGCGCAACGGCTTGTATCATTTATGTTTAATGAGTAAATTAACGTTAAAATAAATCAATGCCCAGCTAGCACACATACGTTGTTAAAACATTAGAACAATGTCGCGCGTTTCGTTGGCCCAACATAGGCTGCCAACGTTATTTTTATATCATTATAGTTACAAATGCGACGTCGCCAACAACTAAAAACCAATGTTGATAAAACATTTTATTGAAGTCGGAAAATAGTTATATTTTTTACGTTGATTCAATGTTTTATTTTATACGTTGGCCCAACGTTGTATTTTATGTTAGCACAACGTATTTACGTTGATTCAACGTTGAACTTTATTTGGCAAAACGTTGTATTCAATACTATTCGGAATTAAATTTTCATTTCATTTTATTATCTTATATATATATATATATATATATATATATATATATATATATATATATATATATATATATATATATATATATATATATATATATATATATATATATATATATACATATATGTATGTATATATACATATATATATATGTATATATATATATATATATATATATATATATATATATATATATATATATATATATATATATATATATATATAAATATATATATATATATATATATATATATATATAAGATATATATATATATATAAGACATATATATACATATATATATATATATATATACATATATAAATGATATATATATATACATATATATATGTATATATACATACATATATGTAGATATACATACATATATGTATAGATATATATATACATATATATATATACATATATATATATATTTTGTATATATATCATATATATATATATGTCTTATATATATATATATATATCTTATATATATACATATATATATATATGTGTATGTACATATATATATGTATATATATACATACATATATGTATATATATATATATATATGTATATATATATATATATATATATATATATATATATATATATATATATATATATATATATATATATATATATATATATATAAGATAATAAAATATATATATATCTTATATATATATATATATATATATATATATATATATATCTCATATATATATATACATATATATATATACATATATATGTATGTATATATATATATATATATATATATATATTTATATATATATATATATATATATATATATATATATATATATATATATATATATATATATATATGTATATATATATATATATATATATTTATATATATATATATATATATATATTTTTTTGCGATGTATTTGCATACATTAGATTAACGTTAATTTATATACATTGAATCAACGTCGAAATTTATACATTGGATCAACGTTGGGTTTAGATCGTAAAAACAATCAACTTTTTGCGATGTTTTTACATACATTGGACCAATGTAAACTTGCCAGAGGTTTTTAGTTCCGTCGGTAATAATTTTATCATTAACCAAATGACATTGGATCAATGTTGGTATTGCATCGGAAAAAAGAGCCGACGTTCGCGATGGTTTTACATACGTTGGCCCAATGTAAGTGTGCTAGCTGGGTGGGTGTTGAGCTTTCTTGTAACAGCTTTGACATTGTTTACCGGAAAGGAATGGACAACATTGAACCTAATTCTTATAATCTTCAGCAATTAGCATGTCTACTCTTTCGTTTTTACACGATTCGTTATGCCATTATGACTGCTTTTGTTCGTTCTCGCAACCGAACGTTCTCAGTAGATTATGTAAAAAACTGTTACATGCAATTGTCGAGTAAGCCAATAATGCGAACCATCTTTCTAAACATCAACAAAGTCTTAACTCACTAAAAATATTTAGTCGTTTGAAAGACTATATGTGTATATATATATATATATATATATATATATATATATATATATATATATATATATATATATATATATATTTTAAATTTTGCAATATTAGAAATTTTTTCACTAATCGTTCTTTTGACTTTATATACATATTCTCCCGAGCTTTTTCAGTGATTTGTTCTAATTTAATGTAGTCTTTTTCGTCTAGGTGACATTTAAGCGAACGTTGAAGATTTTTAACGTCATTCATAAGGTTAAAGAATCGTTTCCTAGAATCGTTTTTTATGCTGACTAAAAGTTCAAATCTAAAACGATAAATAATACCTATTGCTCTTCTATTTTTTATTGGAGAGTTAATTCGCAATGATTTCGGAATAATTTTATGTTTTACACATTTTTGTAAAAAGATGTATTGATTTTTCGATTTAGCAACAGATTTTTTTAATAACTTTAACTGTTCAGTTTTTTTGTAGATTTCAGCTCCGTATTTAGCTGTTACATATGATTTAAAGGATAACATCTTGTGTGAGAGTATATTTATATATTATTTTAAAACATCAAAAATACGATTTCTCTCAACACTTATAATTTTTTTATTATTATAGAAATTTTCGCTGGATTTTAGATACCAGCTTCTTCAGCTTGTTAAATGTTACAGTAATTAATAAAATCGTTATAATTTAAATTAAAACGTTGCTATTGACGTCAGCGGTTGAATGGCTTCTTTTTCGCTGAAATTTAAAAAATGGCGTCCAAAACTTAGTTTTTACGTATTGACCCTCATCGAGATTAATCCCGCCATTTTTTGCAGAACACATGTTTTTTTGTATTTCTAGGGCTTCCCTAACTTTTCTTTCAAATTTTTTATTTTCTACTTTCAATGTTTTTGTTTGTTCCCAAATAATTTCTTTTTTGCAAAATGTTTTATGCAGAGCTAATGCGGATTGATGCTGCTTATTTTCATCAATGCTTTTTTGGTGTTGATGCATTCGTGTGTTTACTTTCATTTTTGTTTCGCCTACATACACTTTTGAACAGTTGCATTTGATTATATATGTTCCCGGTTGACTGTTATTAGGTAGTTTTGATTTATTTTTTGATGTTAACAGGGATCTTAAGTTTGGGTTTGATTTGAATACCGCTCTGTAACCAGCTTTTCGGAATATTTTCCTAAGTTTTGGTGAGAGACCGGGTAACCATGGTATGGAAACTACAGGATAATTATTGATTTCAGATGGAATTGTAATTTTATTTTGTCTTTTGTGTTGAAACTGATGCGCAATATTCATCATTTGAGTTTTATCGTAACCATTTTCAATAAACACGTCGATTAGAAAATTTATTTTATTTTGCAAGTAAGACTTACTACAGATTGAGTAAGCTCGGTGGAGAAATCCTTTAAAAATAGAGTTCAAGATATTTGGATCATGATTTGAGTGTGGCTTAATTTGAATGTTAGTGATAGCATCTTTCCGATATACTGCGTATTCATACATTCCTGTTTTTTTATTCATAATTTGTATATCCAGATAATTTAGTGTTCCTAATTCGTTTTCAACTTCAATTGTATACTGGATGGAAGGATGTTGTTGATTTCAAATGTATTGGAAATGTTTTGCTTGGTTGAGATCTGGAAACCTTGCGTGACTATCATCGACATATCTTAAGAACGATTTGAGGTTAAGTGCAGGGTTGAAATTTAGTGCAACTTTAATTGCATTGTTTTCATGGAATTGTAGAAATGATTCTGCAAGAACGACCATGAACGAAAGTCCAATTGGACCCGAGTTTTCCATTATATGAATTTCATTGTTCCAATGAAAATAACATTGAAATAAACAAAGTTCTATAAGTTGTTTTATTTCAGGTATACTTAGTCTTGTTAATTTTTTATGTTGTATTATTATTTAATTTTTCTATAAGTACAAGGGTGGCTTCTTTTAAAGGAACCAACGGATACAGATTTACGACATCAAAAGATACCTGAACTTCATCATTGTCAATTTTCCAAGATTCAGCTTTTTTAATAAAGTCAAAGGAATTTTTTAATCTTGTCAAGTTTTCATTCAAAACTGGTTGTATTATCTTAACTAAGAACTCAGATATTCCGTAGTTTGCTGTGCCGATTGTGGAGATAATTATTCTCATAGGATAGAATTTTTCAGGTTTGTGGGCTTTGATTACACCATACATACGAGGCGGGATGGGATCACTAGGATATATTTTTCCGTATTCCTCTTTTGAAAAACAGTTTCTTTTATTTAGTTTTGAAAGATATCTACGAATTTTAGCCGCGTAATTTGCAGTAGGGTCTTCACTTACTATTTTTGTTGGGCCTATTTGTTCGCGAATTTTTTCCAAGGCTTTTGAATGTTCGATTCGTACAAAACCTGTCCCTTTGTCGAATGGATATATGTCAACGTTTTTTCCTCTTTTATTTCTCTATAAGCTTTCCATTGTTCTTTTGTAAGATTATTATTTAATTTTTTTCCGGTTTTTAGTTCTCTTAAAACATTTTTCCTTAGGTCTTGGGCATTTTCAATTTTATTGTTGTATTCTAATTTTAACGCAGAGGATTCCGTGGCTGTAATAATATCCATATATGGTATCGACTTTAAAGATGGTACAAAGTGTGGACCGAGGTTTAGAAAATTATTATGACTTACTGGAATGTCGGTATCGCATAAGTTTAGGACAGCATTCTTTTTATAATTTGTTGTTTTTTCGGCATTATCGTTTTTATTTTCACGTTCATTTTGCAATAAACACGTATTCTATTATTATTATTTTTTTTTTTTTAATTAATTACTGTAACATTTAACAAGCTGAAGAAGCTGGTATCTAAAATCCAGCGAAAATCTCTATAATAATAAAAAAATTATAAGTGTTGAGAGAAATCGTATTTTTGATGTTTTAAAATAATATATATATATATATATATATATATATATATATATATATATATATATATATATATATATATATATATATATATATATATATATATATATATATATATATATATATATATATATATATATATATATATATATATATATATATATATATATATATATATATATATATATATATATATATATATATATATATACCTTCCTGACAAAAAAATGAGACTGCATATGCAAAATTTTTGTTCGTATTTTACAATTTTCGGCAAGTCATGCAATTACTTTTTTTGTATTTCATAAAATCCATTATTTCCATATTTCGTCTTATTGTGTAAGTTAAAAGAGAAAAAAAAAAGTTAAAAAGTAATAAATTAGTTATTCTTTACTAAATTGTAATACTAATTAAATTATATACATTTATTCTTTGAATTCATTACATTATACAAATACAATATATCTTGAACTATAAAATATACTATACAAATGAGTCAAAAATTTTGAAATATAAACTTTATAATACAATTATTTATACAAATATTTAAGTTATACCTTTAAGAAACAATATTACGGTTTTAGGCTTTCTTAGATTTAAATTTCTTTTGGATTTTACATCGAATGCTGAACCATTGAAAAGTTTTAAGAAAAAATTTCCAATAGATAAAGCTTCAGGGGCGACTACACCGTGGTGATGACACCACCGGTGCCCCCCGACTTTTGTTCGAGAGGACTTTTTTTATTTTTTAAAAAAAAATCTTGATATAGAGGATTTTTTTAACAAATTGATAATTGTGCTCCCCCCGCCCCCCGCCCCCATTTCAAAACCCGTGTCGTCGGCCCTGAGCTTGTAATAAGAATCTAAAATTACGGTACCAATTTAAGACATTTTTGGTATTTGAATTCCCAAGTTATAATATTTTTGGACTTTTAAGTTCTATAAATTAAGTTAAAATTTCAAGTTTAATTAATAATTACAAGTTAATGAAACAGTTATCTTTAATTAGAAAAATCATTAATGCTGAGCAATTTTGCCAGTTATTCGCGGTGCTAATAATGAATTGCAACAAGATACTATATTTGGATGATCAATACTCGATTAAAACAAGAGCTATATTTATTCTATATTTTCTATATTTCTATATTTTCAATATAAAGAAATCTGAAAACAAAAGATATTGTCAGTTTTGTAGTTAAGTGAGATCTATAGAAACAAATCAGTGGTCAAACATTTATGAGTGGAATCGAGGTTTAGTAAATACATATGTATAAAGACGTCTAAAATACGTGATCTGGGTTCTATAAACAATTTTTTAAGCAGTAAGTCATTTATAAGGCTAAATATAATCTCAGAAGGAGGGAGAAATTTCATTAATCGCATTAAACACAACTGATGTAATTTTTATTTAAACTGACATAAATCTTTTTTAGTTTAAATGAATATTTATTCATATATTTAAATCTTTTTTAGTTTAAATGAATATTTATTCATATATTTAAATAACTGACATAAATCTTTCTTAGTTTAAATGAATATTTATTCATATATTTAAATCTATTTTAGTTTAAATGAATATTTATTCATATATTTAAATCTTTTTTAGTTTAAATAAATATTTATTCATATATTTAAATAACTGATATAAATCTTTTTTAGTTTAAATGAATATTTATTCATATATTTAAATATTTGTTTTAATAAATATTATAATAAAATACTTTAAATCATCTTAACTTTGTTTTTTTATATAGCAGTCATATAATCTTTCTATAAAACAACTTTCGTTTTTTTATTTAACAGTCATATAATCTTTTTATAAAACAATTAACTTCTGTCTTAATGTATCTACTTAAACAATTATTATGAATGCAGTCTATAAAGTAGTGTAATCGGTTAAAATTACTTTATACAATTTAACAATAACTAACCGGCTTTCTAACAAAGCCGACGACAAGGTTTCAAAGAAGAGGAAAAGGGAGAAAGAGGGGCACAATCGAAAATATTTTTCAAAAAAGTTTATGTACTTTTTATAAATTATATAAAAACTTAACAATAAATAAAATGATATATTTTTCTTCTCTGTCTTGTTAATTTAACATCGATGGTTAAAAATGATTTGAAAAGTTTTTTTTACAAATAAAATAACCTTATATAACAACCAACAATTAAACATACACAAGGAAATAATGAACTGATTTTAAATAAACTATATGATATAATTTGTATAAAATAATGTAACGTTATGTATTGAAAAATTTAATTGCCTCCTAAAATAACAACGTTACATTTGTTTTAGTAATGTTTATTTATTTATTTATTTTTTATATCAAATTTACAAATTTAAAATAATACCACCAAAAATAATACAAATTTTTTTTGAAAATCAAAAAAAAGTTTAAGTTTTGTATTTATTTGCTTGCAAATATAAAAAAGATAATTTAAATTAGTATTAACCGATTTTCTTACTGACTAATGACGTATACAAATAAGCAATACAGTTTGTTCTCACGATTTTCACTCGAGAGAACAATGCATACACACAGTCATAATCAAAAACGTTTGAATGATCATATTACATGGATTATCTGTTTCAGACTTCCGTCTTAAATTTTACAAAACCAAAGCGGTGAATTACTTTTGATAATTGGACATTTCAAAGTATTTACAAGACGCGGACTTCTTTGATGTACCGCTGAAATAAGAATAAGTCCATTTTACTTAAATATTAAGTCTATCAATTTTTCTTATTTTCATTCTTTCTTTAGTTTACTTTTAACATATTAATGAATATCTTTACCGGTTTATCTTTTTGGGTCTTCGATTTTTCTATTATTCTGATTGATAAATACAACTATTATGACGTCTTTGACAATCGATAAAATTACTTATAATTCAAAATTCTAGATTTTCAAAAACAAAATAGTTCATTACCGAAGTCAGAAGTTAATGTAGTTAACGTTTGCTATCCAGTGCATTTTTTTTTAAAGAAGAATTAAGAGATTCTTATAGAATACACCGATATCCGTCATTTATGTATTTATACCGACATCCGTCTTTTTAATGAAAAAGTATGTTCAAAAATAATAATTTTGAATTATATGATCGTATTGTCATAAAGATCTATAAACTTGGAATTGGTGGCAATAATTAAAGTAGGAAACCAAAAATTCAAAATAGTAGCATAGAGTGTCAACAAATTATTGGGCATTAAAAAGCCCGACTCCGTTTATGGAACAATAGTAAAAGATCCTAATTTCCTAGACACAAATGAAGGAGCATAATTTTGAATTTGCACATGAGTGTTATCCATTTTTGTAATTTTTTACTGACTTATAACATACAAATAGAAATTTTGGATGTAAGCTCTGATAAGTGCACGGCATTCTTTAATCCTCGTTCTACAAAGCAATTTCATTGAAAGTTTTCTATAACTCAATAGTTTCTGACTCACGTCAGAGCTTCGATATTCAAAAATTGTTTTCCATATTTAGTTGCTTATCGAGTTTAGTAACGAAATAATAGTGATCGGCTCTTTTCTTTACTTACGTTAAAATCATGACCCCATGCTATGAACTATTTGCTAAAAAATCCCGATTAGCTCATAACGATAGAAGAAGTTGATCGCCTCGGAAACAGCGCAAAAGAATTTAAATAAAGTCATATTGTCTGAAATATTGATCACAATTTGCTTGACAAACATGAAGCATCGAAATTTGGCATTTAACTTCTTTGTACAAACCTGGTTGGCAATCACAATTGCATATAATGGGGCAAGCTTTGGGTAAGTGTTAAGCCAAGTAAAAGATTTTCTTTTCTTTTACTCTATAATTTTTTGGTTTTGTATTAATTCAATCATTATTTATTTAATCGGTTTATTATTAAAAGCATTTTTCGATATAAATGTCTTTCTTCCTAAAAACGATAAAGGTCAAAAAAAGTTTTTTTTGAAAAAAAAAAGATAAATTTTCTTATGAATTCTTATGAAAAAAAGTCTTACTCAATAAATCATGATTGATAATTATCTAATTGATAAAGCATTAATGCCTCGTGGCATTTTAAAATAAGTATTGAAATTTTAAACTTTACTCAATAAATTCAATAAACTATTTAGTGATGAATATAAAAAAAAAATCAGCAGTCATCTATGTAAAAACGAGTATAAATACAAAATAACTCAACCAATGTTAGATTTGTGTAAAGAACAGGCTTATAATTTTGGATATGCAATTAATGGATTTAATAGAGGAATTACTGAGTGTCAATCTTTGTTTACAAATCAACGATGGAACTGCTCTACTTTTGATGTAGATTCAGAATTTACACTGTTCAATACTGTCATGTCTAGAGGTATGTTTAACTAAAGTAAACATTTTTTTTTGTTAAATTGAAAGTGTAACAAAAAAATAATAATACAAACAAATATTAAAAAACAACAATTGCGTTTTTTTAAAGGGTCTAAAGAAGCTGCAGTTCAAATGGCAATGGCATCCGCAGGAATGATTGAAGGTATTACTGCAAGTTTAAGAAGGAAAAAAAAACCAACCACTAAAGACGAATCTGGGTGCAACACTCAACTTGCCCAGCAGAATCCTGGTGAATATTATAGCGAATGTGATGCAGATTTAACAATAGGAAACCGTTTTGCAAACCTTGTTATAAAAACCTGGCAACCTCAAACAAATCAAGAAGAAGTGCAAATGAATGAGCATAATTCCTACGTTGGAAAAATGGTAACCTTTTTTATTATTTTATTTATAAAAATGGTAGCCATGGCATATAATCATCATTTTAACTTAAAGATGTTTATAATATTGAAAAAATTCGAAATCTCTCTATAGCGTCTACCCCTTTATAATTTCCTTAGATCGCGCAGTAAATTCTACGCAAGTTATACTTTAAAAGCATCGTGTTAAATCGTATTAATCGTGTTAAATCGTGATAAAGGTTTTTAACATGATTACGAGTTTAATGCTTTAAACATTTTTAATTTAACTTTTTTTAAAAACTTATGTGGACCTGTACAAAAATGTATTTAAATATTTTTAAATGAAAATTTTGGAAATGTTGCCTAATTTTTACAAGTGTAAATTTTTAACTCTAACTTAGAAATCCAGCTTTGGTACAATATTGCATTTAGGAGATAATTTAGTCTATCGGAGATACTTAAAACAGCAGCAACCAATTTTAACAATTTTTAAAGATTAAAGTTTTGATTATATTATCAATATTGTATTACTACTATTTATCAATATTGTATATAACTACAACCAAATAAAAGATATAAACAATTAAAAAATGTGATATAATTTAAATGATGTATTTCATATTTTTACAAATGTACGTTAATTTACTTGTAGGCTGTACAACTTAATATGCAGAAAGTTTGTAGATGTGCTGGTATATCTGGTAATTGCGTTACCAAGTGTTGCTATCAAACGTTAAAGCCTCTAAAAGTAAGTGCGCAATGGTTGCAAGCCCAGTATAGTAAAGCTCAAAAAGTAGTTCGCAGCCAACGAGTTAGAAGAGATGGACGATATTTATTAGTCAATGAAAAAGACGGGAAAGAACCTGCAAACACAGACTTGATATACATACTCGATTCACCAGATTATTGCACTCATGATATAAATAAAAATAGTCTTGGAACTACCGGCCGTTTATGTAATAATACCTCATTAGACACAAATGGCTGCGAATATATGTGCTGCGGAAGAGGTTACGTCACGGAAGAATTAAACGTTGATGATTTCTGTAAATGTAAATTTAACTGGTGTTGTGACGTAACTTGTGATCGGTGCAAAAAAACAATAACGCGGCATATTTGCAAATGAAAAATCAACCAAACAAAAAACAAAAAAACAAATACGGATATATTTAAAAAAAGTAGCAAAAAATATTTGCTATAATAAAGTTATTTATTTTTCGACTACGTCTTGTAAATAAACTTAAAATATTTTATTATTGTAATTTAAATTATAGAGAAAGTTATTTAGTTTTGTAAATAATAGTATTATATAAAAAATATTTCTTTTGGTTGTTTCTTATATTTACCGCCTGCTTTAGAAACGGCAACGTCCCCTGAGAAAATGCCGATTCTCATTTAATTACTACATTCCTCCTGTTATTTAAATAAACAACTTAGTTTAATGTTAGACATTTAAATCTCCCTTGGTTTCCGCTGCTTAAGTTATTTCTCACTTAAACTGTTTTACAGCTTGCGTGTCGTAATCCTGCAAAAGTGTTTTTCTGGGTTTAAAATTTGACTAACCTGTTTCTCTTGGATATCAGGAAGAGTCATTAAATCAATTACTATGATATATGATTTTCATGATTTACTGCTGACTTGTTTAATCATAAAGGTTTTATTATGCATTCCCAGTGGACATGCGTTGTCCGGGGGACGTCCATTGGACGTCTTACGGACGTCTGGACGTCCATGAGACGTCCAGCAGACGTCCTCCGGACGACGCTTGCCCACTGGGTTAGATTAAAGTGATGAGGCAAGGGCTAATGATCTGGATATACCGAAGATTTTCTATAAAATTTACCATGTTGCTTTTTTTCATATGTTTCCTTCATCCAGTATAACCATTATAACCATTAAACTGCCTACAACAAAAAACCATAGCTCCTGCAATTGTATCACACAAAAAATAGATACATGAAAAAAAAACACATTATTAGATAAGAGTATACCAGTAGTGGATAGGTTAGTAAAAAAATCAACAAAACAAGATAAAAATAATAGCACGTTTGGTTTTTTAAGACTGGACCAGAAACCAAAAAACAAAATATTAGTAATTTGCATCGAATATGGAAAATTATGAATGGATGCTAGCAAAGGCCACAAGGTCCATTTTGATAATTTAAAAGCAGGAATTCCATCAGTATTAACAACAAGTCTAATTATTGCTTGCCCATTTTCTTCAAGACTTGCTAAATGTATCCAATTGTTATCACACATGTTTTTATGCTGTTTGTTTATGTTTAAAATATGAAAATAATTGCATTTCTTATAAGATAGAATAAAGTAAAATATTTCAAACACTTTGTACATTGCTTATTAGTACTTAAAGCAACTTCACAAATATATATATATATATATATATATATATATATATATATATATATATATATATATATATATATATATATATAAATTAGTAAAAACACTTATCTAATTTTTATTTTTTTCTACAGCTTGTTTCTCCATCAGTTGGATCATCAGGAAGATTCCTTCCTGATGATTTTACTGATGGAGAAACAAGCTGTAGAAGAAAATAAAAATTAGATAAGTGTTTTTACTAATTTATTATTGCTCTGTTCTTTAAGAACGTTGAGCACTCTATTTGTAGAATACACTAACATACTTTATATATATATATATACATATATATATATATATATATATATATATATATATATATATATATATATATATATATATATATATACATACATATATATATATATATATATATATATATATATATATATATATATATATATATATATATATATATATATATATATATATATATATATATATATATATATATATATATATATATACAGAGAGAGAGGGATATATATTATATACCCCTCTCTCTCAGAGAGAGAGAGAAACAGATTATTATTTATTATTTTTAATATAAAATACTTAATCATAAAGACATTTATAAAAATTATTTTTATAAAATAATAAAGTTGAATTTGATAAATAAAATGCATTCGCATAAAGCGAATGCATAATAAACAATACTTAAGAGAAATAAACATTTTGAG
>NC_061157.1:3395511-3465511 GCF_022113875.1 Hydra vulgaris | reverse complement strand
GTAAATTCGTATTGCAAATGACATGCTATTTTAATAAACTTTGTTTATTATACTCCTACTTGGTCATTACGACCACTTCACCTTACTGATTATAACGTTCAAATGCCGAGGCATCTTGTTTGTTTTGTTATTCGGCAGCACAACATACATTTCGTCATCATTTTCCGAATGCTTATCAGAATCACTATTAACTCTTACGGATCTTAGATCGCGTATGTGCCAGCACATATTGTTCACTTTTACCCTTTTCTCCGAATTAATCCCTGCAAGTCCAATTTTGTATAAATAATCGGGCTTTACTCATACCTTCTCGCCATGTTTGGATTTGTTTCGTAATTTTAATTTCTCTCATTCTCTTTTTGTTTTAGTGTAACTTATTTGTAGGTGCAGTAGAAGACAACTATCTATTGTTCTGATGTTGTACCAATAAACTACCTTAAGTATACGGCACGGAACTCTCTTTGCCGTTTTTTGACACCTCGATATCATCGATCGCCTTACTGTTCTTGATGGTGCGTATCGAACCTTAAGAAAAGTTTAGTGTCTTAATTATTTATAATTTTTGTAAACGAAATTCTTCAGAATGCTGAATTATTGTCCGTCAGAATTTTTTTCGAACCTTCTCGTTGGGGAAATATTGCGTTTAATTATTGAATAACACATGGATTAATTTGATTTTTAAGATGACGCCATATAACATACCGTGTAGGTTGATTAGTATAAGATAATACTGCCCCATTATAATGAGTTATACTCATCGTTGCCACGTTCTTTTAATTTTTATTTTCCCTTTCAGCCAAATTATTGAGCTTGTATCAATTATTGACAGGATTTACATTTTTTAACTACTTGTTTCCTTTCTTCTTTGCTTACTGATGGGTAAGTTCTATGAACAAAATACAATATTTTCTTCATGCCAGAGTGTCCTGTAAATTTATAAATAAAATCAATTTTTTGGAAGATAGCGATGTTCTAATTATCTCACTTGCTGCCATTTCAGAAGGTTTATCAACATCTTTTAACCAACTGTCAGGCACTTTAGTAAGAGCATCGGCTAATTTAAATTCCGATGCAACAAGTTTTGTATCCACTCTGAGTTGGCATTCTTCCACAACCTTAACAATAGTCTAAAGTTGTTTTTAAACAAACATTTTTTTTTTATTCTTTTGTTCTCAATCTAAATTTTTTAATGAGTGCGTCAGTAACCCAATTAAATACCACATTTGAATCAGCGCAGACATGCAAAACGTTAATTTTCCAATTTATGTCCATGTTTGATGTTTTGATTACTGAATTGAGTTCTGACTATTAACCCTAGAACTCTTGCTCCTTTGGACACACGAACCACCGGTTTACAATCCATACATATCTGAAGAAATGGAAGCCTTAATAAGACCGTGTTTTATTGCTTCAAACTTTTGCGGCCTTTTTTTTTATGTCCACCCTTCCATTTTTTTCCGAAGCCGTGTTTTATACCAATGGTAATAATTCAGTAATTTTATTCACCAGAATTCGAGTTGAGAATCACCATTCCGATTCGACGCAATTATCCATACTCAAATTTTCCCATAAAACAAATATAACAAGTAGTAAAATTTGATACATTGCACAGTGGGTTAAAAATGACATTTTTTAGCCAAAACCAAAACGATTGCTCAGTCCAGACTGGCAAAAACTGGTAAAATATTTTGTTTGATGCTAGTAGTATGCATCAAGTACTTTTGAAAACATCTGTTACATTAAAAAAAACAATGAATACTTTTTAACATTACCTTGCTAACGGAACTCTTATACTTTGTGGTCAGTTATTACTATGTAAACTTAAGGTATTATCATACCTTAACAACAAATATTATTTTCGTATATTAGATATATTTAACTGATATTAAAATAAAAATTAGATTTTTTAAGTTTTATTTTTAGGTTTTGCCGCCTTCTGACCCACTGTGCATTGTGAAAACTAAGATCTAATTTATTATCAAAACCCCTAAGATCTTTTTATATACAAAAATTGCGAGTATTATAAAAACGGTAAACTTAAAAATAATAATAATAAATAAAAAAGCATGCAACAATTTTAAACGGTTTCTTCAAAATATCAATGAAAATATCAATAAAAATAAAGCAGTCTTGGGTACCTTTATCATTATAAAGAAAATATATATTTTATCAAAATTTATCATACTTAGTGGATATAAATTCGCATGAATCAACTAAAAAATTTATCATACTTAGTGGATATAAAGTCGCATGAATCAACTAAAAAATCAGCTTTTATTTTGATTTTTTGAAGTAATATATTATTTATATATCTGTTGGTAAACTTTGTTTGGTAGACATAAAACCAAATTATTAGTACTGAAAGTTTAAATATAGCATTAAGATTTTTTGTTTTCTATGAACAAAAGTGATGTGTAAAAATTATTATGAACTAATTTTTTGTTGTTGTTAATGTTAAATTGACTTTTTCTTGGGGACCTTAACGAACCACCTTAACGAAATTGACCAGCGTGTATCAACAATTTAAACTCCGAAAAATTATTTTTTAGAAGGCTTTGCCACCAAAATATTTCGGAAATCAAAAAGTGTTAAAAGTTTATCAAACGAGAGTTTATTTCTTAGTCACTTCCCAGTTGGGAAGAGCACGCGTTGTTTAGGGAACGTGCTTCAGACGTCTCACTACTGGGTTTAAATTCTTTTTAAAATTTAATGCAAAAATTTTAAAACAGTTATACTTATCATAACGAAAGGGAAAACATCGTGGTAATAAAATTTTGTCTCTATTTCTCATAAGAGTAAAACATGAAAGATAAAACATGAACGTAAAGCAACTTAACGTAAACAAATATAAAGTGTTGTAAATAACCGCTGACCAAAATATAAAAACCATTATATTTACAAAAATTTACAAAATATTCATTACAAATAACTATTACAAAGGGTCAGTAGAAATTGTTAAAAATTAATAAAATTATTAAAAACCATTAAAAATTATTTAGAATAAACAAATAAGCAAATAGCTTTTGTATAAACAAATAAGTTAACTGCTTATTTGTTTATACTAAGGCTATGGATAAATGTACCATCTCTCAATCCGTTGCTAAAAGTTGGGGTATACTTTGAATTTTTAAAGTATCGTTGGTAATATGCTGGTTTTTTATTTGTTTGATCAAGTATACTAGAGGGTTTTTCAGTTAATTTTGAGGTGTATTGAGAAAAACTATTACTTAATGGGCCCCATACTGATACTTTTTGATTAGAAATTCCCCAAATTGATTGAAAGGAGCTTTCATCTTGCTCATAATTTAAGCGCTGACATGTCTCCAGAGGAGATTTTCTTATAATTGTTTTAGCAACATGAATTGGTTGTATTTGTTGTATTGATTGTGGGGGTTCAAGATCTTTGTTTTGACTGTTTTCATGCCCTGCTGATTGATTGTTGTTGTTTTCCATGTTTTCTACCTAAATATTGAATTATTTCCAAAACAGTCATTTTACTTTCTGATTCATTATAACCAAACATATTCATTATTATTATTTTTACTTACGTTTTTCTTAACAGCAGGTCCTACGTTAATTTTCTTCCCTTGAAAAATAACATCTTTTCCATTAATAAGAGTTTCAACATCCTCCGCATTACTGAATGTTACAAACCCAAACCTCTTTGAAACACCAAATTTATCTAAAACAACTTTTGCTTCTACTACGTTACCATAGTTGGCAAAAAACGTACCAAGATCTTCAGCTCCTGCATCAGGAGGAAGACAACCAACAAAAAGTCTATTAGGATAATGGGTACCGTAAATTACTGAAGTATGCTCTCCAGTCTAAAAAAAAAAAGTAAAAAAAAAATTCCAATTAAGTCTAATTAGAAAACAAACAAAAAAAAAAGAAAAAAAAGAAACTTCTTGTTTAATTTCTAAGTAAAAATTAAGTTAAAAGCGTAACTAAATATTTTATCATAACACACAAAATAATCAAAAAGCACAAACCATTGTTCTTCTGTTCTGTAATGTCTTTTTTCCAGCTACTGCACTGCACAATGTTTTTCAGCAATATTTATTTTATAACTAATAGCTCTCTTATGAATACAGTTATATATAAATCATTGTTATTAGTGTTTTTAATTGCGAGCAAACTGTGTCATTAGATAATTGATAAAAATAAAAACAGTATTTTCAGGAACATTATGCTAAAGTGTGAATTATTAAAAGTATCCAACTATAATCTGACATAAGTATGTGTAAAAAAAAATTACTTTTTATTATTTTTTTTATTTTTATTATTTACAACTGACTTTTTTTTTTTGAAATAGTAATAATTCAAAAAAAAAAAAACTCACCGCAAAAATTATATTTATTATTAATATTTACCACTTAAATTAATATTATATATATATATATATATATATATATATATATATATATATATATATATATATATATATATATATATATATATATATATATATATATATATATATATATATATATGTATATATATATATTAGTTACATTAATACCAATGGCATTATATTATCCTTACAAGAGTTCTGACGTCGGCTTTGTAACTGCTTAATACCGTTAATGTAATCTAAATAATAGAAAATGAAAATTTTAATATAATTTCTTTCTCGTGATGGCATTAAGCCATTAAAACTCGAGGAAGAAATAATAAAAAAATCTTTATTATCTATTATTTAGATTACATCAACGGTATGAAGCAGTTACAAAGATACAAATTTACAATTACAAATTTCTCTATTTAATAAAAAATGAATTTTTTTATGATTACACAAATAATATAATGATGGTTTTTATTATGAAAAAAAGAGTTAAAAATTATTACTAATAAAGTAAATATATTTAATAAAGATCTTTTTTATAAATTTTTTATTCTATTATGCATTCTGTAAAGCTTAAATCTCCCTTAATTTGAGGGTGTTACAAATTTTACATAAGCATGAGTAAAGATTTATAAACAAACTTTGAAACCTATTGATAGATATAAAATGTTTTTGAATTTTTATTTATAAACTTGTTGCATTCAAGTTTTCAAAAGGAAGCTATTAAGTTCCCAGGTTCAAACCATTACATTTTTTTCTCAAAACAATTTTATTTGATATAAGTAAAAACATGTGAATGTTCGAACATTCAGTTTGCACCATGTTTTGCATCAGCAGTTAGTTTTTGATTTCAATAAAAAAAAAAGTGATGCTGCCTCTATTGCCAATCACTGTTTACTACAAACTATACAATTATTGATTGGTACACTCTAACTTAAAATTGCTGTGATGTATTCTTGAAAATTGTAAATAAGGAACACTTTACGACTTAACAAGCATGCAATTAGAATCAATGTTTTTATGTGAATACTATTTACACATTTTCATAATTACTTTAAAATTGTTTCCAAACTATTTCAAAATTATTTAATTATACATTTTTTGCAAATATGAAAGTAATATTTCCTGTTCAGACTCAATTAAAAAAAAACTTTTCAACATAAAAACGGAGTTATTAAATCTTACGAGTAGTTTACAAATAATAACTCTCCTTGAATAAAACAAAATATATTTTATTTGTAAAACCGTATAATCAAAGAACACTTTATTTAAACCTAAATTAATACAATAAACAACATAAAAATAAATAAAAAATTGCGATAAAAGCACTAAAAATATTTTTTTTAAAAATAGTTATTTGAATTGGAAAAATAAAGTTGAAAATAAATTTTAACACTGCGGACCTAATAAAAACGTCTTTTGAACGTTCAAAAGACGCTCAGAGCATTTAAAAGGCGTTTTCTTTACATTTTGTACCCACTGGGCTCTTCTATCAAAATATATAAAGAATCTTGGAGTAACTTCTTTAACGTATTAGTGGTTTGTTTTACCCAGCTAGCACACATAAGGTTGTTAAAAGATTAGAACAATGTCGCGCTTTTCGTTGGCCCAACATCGCCTGCCAACGTTGTTTTTATATCATTATGGTTACAAATGTGACGTCGCCAACAACTAAAAACCAATGTTGATAAAACTTTTATTTAAGGTCGAAAAATGGTTCGTTGATTCAACGTTTTATTTTATATGTTGGCCTTACGTTGTATTTTACGTTGTTTTAACGTTGTATTTACGTTAATTCAACGTTGAACTTTAATTGCCAAAACGTTGCATTCAATATTATTCGGAATATAGTTTTCATAAAATTCTATTTTCTTTTTATATACATACATATACATGTATATGTGGGTTTTGTGGTTCATCCTCCACTGGGTGGTTGCCTTGGGGGGAGGGGGGGCACATTGTCGGGGTCTGGCTTGTTTCGGCTCTCGGGGGGGGTGTCGTGGCTTGCTCTGCCGGCTGGGGGTGGGGGGCGGGGGTGGTCGTGTTTGGGGGATAGCGTGGAGTGGCGCGGGCAGGGTTTAGATTTAGTGAGTAACATTACTTAATCTTCGGAACAAAAACCATGTTTTTATTGATTGTGGTTTGATATTTTAATAATCATGGAAGATTTTATTTAAGTTATATAATTTTGCAATAGCAATGTTTGGTCGCATACATCGGATCAACGTTGGGTTTAGTTTGTAAAAAAAATTAAATTTTTTTGATGTTTTTACATACATTGGAAAAACGTTGATTTATATACATTGAATCAACGTTGAAATATATACATTGGATCAACATTAGGTTTAGATCGTAAAAACAATCAACTTTTTGCGATGTTTTTACATACATTGGAGCAATGTAGATTTGCCAGATATTTTTAGTTCCATTGGTAATAATTTTATCAATAACCAAATGACATTGGATCAACGTTGGTTTTGCATTGGAAAAAAGAGCCAACGTTTGCGATGGTTTTACTTACGTTGGCCCAATGTAAGTGTGCTAGGTGGGATATTGTTTTAATTTTTTTCTCAATCTTTCGATAAAAATTAATTAATTTAATTTTGCACCATTTTCGCATCATTAAATGATAAAGTGTATAATATATTTAAACTATATTAAGGATAAAAATGTCTTCAAAGAAACCCTCTGGATATCGAAATTGCAGGCGCAAGGAGACGAGAGAACAAGAAGTTGAAAAACAAAGAGATGATATCACCTCTTTCTTTTTTTAAATGTTGATAAAAACATTTGTATGATAAGAATGGTTTAATATTGAAGAATTCTACTGATGTTGATATTCCATGAAAACGCCGTAACTCGGAGGGAAAGAGCACCGACTGTTATCAATTGTGAAGCAATAAGAATTCTCAGAAGAAATTGCAACAAATTCAATATTAAGGGAACTTCCTTTCTACATTAGCAGTTTTATATAATCTTCAAGATCCGGTTAAGTTGACTCCTCTCAGTACATTAAATAATTTGGAGACGTTGTTCGATAAATTAAATAATGCTTTGCAATTTTTATCAACCCAACCGGTAACAGTTGCAAGTAGAGAACGATCTTTTTCCCGTTCAAAATTAATAAAAACTTTTTTTTTTTCATTATTTAGGTCCCCAAAGAAGTCCTAAAGGTCTTGTCACAGAGCACCGCAGAAGTGCATATAACTAGGAAGCTCACGCCTCCTTCCTTACCGTGACGCTTATCTTTGGAGTTGTCCATAAATTAAGTCACGCAATTTTTGACCGTTTTAGACCTCTCCTCCCTCTCGTCACAACATCCTAACTCTTTAATAACAAGTTTCGCATAAGTCGTCACAAAACCACTAATCCCTTAGACCCCTTAGATCAACTTTATCAGAAGAACGTCTAGTCGAACTTATCTTAATTTCAATACACGGTTTTCGAAATTCCCGAAAGTTGTAACAAAAAAGTTTTTTGAGTAAACAAACATTAAAGAATGGTACATTTTATGAAGGAGTCATGAGTGTCGAGAAGATATTTTTTTAAACTGACGTAATTATTTTGAAATTAAAACTTTTTGAAATTTTTTAATCATTCTTGCTTTACGTGACCTGAGTGCAACTCCATTTTAAAATGTTAAAAGAACTTTTCCGCGTTAATATCTAAAAATAACAATAAAACTTTTGATTTTTTAATTTTTTTAACTTTTTTTTTTATACATAATTAGTAAATTTAATAGAAAATAATATTTTTAATAGTTATTATTATAATTTAAAATTTATTGCATAAATAGTTGTCACTTTTATAAGATCACTTAATATTTTCTCCCAACATTTTAAAATGGAGAAGAAATAAATAAGCACTCGGGTCGCGTTTAGTTTGTTGTTATTGGTACAATGACGTCATCATTTTGACGTAAGAAGTTGGAATGACATATTATTGTGTTGAAGAAGTTGTAATATCATTTGTCATAAAAAGTTGTAACAGCATATCATTGTGTTGTAAGAAGTTGTAATGGCGTATCATTGCAATGTCATTTCATTGTCTTGTAAAAAGTTGAAATATGCACAGAACATAAATGTAAAAAAAAGTAAAAATTGAGTAATTGTGCATTACTTTTTAAGTTATATCTTTTTCCAACTATAAAAAAATCTCCCTCTCAACGTCAAAATTGATAACCGCTTAAATACTCCTGGAACAACGGATTTTATCTGTCCAAAGCAAGATGCAAAAGTTAGCTAACTTTAAAGATAAAGAGCTTACATTACAAAATCCTTATCCCACTAAAAACCTTGTATACAACTCTAAACATAAAGTTGCTCTTTTGAAAACTACAAATTCAGGTAAATATAATTAAAAATAAAGTCAAAAATGATCTTCAAAACAAAGTCTACAAACAGTTATTAACAACTGACAAGAAGTGTAACTTTTACACAAACATTCCTTCCGTGAATGTTTTTAACATTCTCTATGACCTTATAAAACCAACTGCACATCGTTGATTTAGTTTCAAAACTGAAATAAGATGGTTTCCTAAAAAGATCCAAATAAAAAGTCACCAAAAAAAACATGGTAGATACAAAAAATTATGTTCACAGAATGAGTTTTTACTTGTTCTGTTGAAATCATGCCTTGGATTGTTTAGCAATGACCTATTTGATAGATTTAATGTTTCTCTTGGTACTGTTTCAAAAATATTTAAATCATGGATAGAAGGCATGTCGCAATATAATAAATCCTTTGTTTACTTTCCAAATAAAGAAAAGGTTTGTTTAAGCCACTCTGTTTAAACCACCCTGATTGTTTTAAAGAAAACCCGAGTCTGTAAGGAATATTTGACTGCTCTAAAATTCTTATAGAAACACCAAAAGATTTAGAACTGCTTAGTGGTCTGAGAACAAGTATCAAAAATAAACTTCTTTGTATCAGTGCTCTCTAGTACTTTCATAAATTTTGATTTAGAAGCATATACTGGAAGAATGTCAGATTGGGCAATTATATTGGATAGTGGCTACCTTTATAAATTCTCTCCTTATTCATTAATTATGGCTGATAAGGGTTTTAATATTGCTAGTGAGTGTGCTGCTTATAGGATTACCTTTATTTCACCTGGCAAATGAGGAACACTTGAACAAGTAGTAAAAAAAAATATTATTACTAAATTTAGAATTCTCATTAAACAGATAATTCACATGACATCATCATAATTTGCGCAATATAAAATCTTTACATCAAAACTTTTGCTTATGATTTTTTTTTATTGTACTTATAGTTTCGTTTTCCAGCAATAATATATATAGTTAGTGATTGTTTTTTGTTTTTTTTATTTGCATTCACTCCCAACAAGGCTGCAAGCAACCACTATTAAGTTGGGAGTTACTAGGAAAAAAGAACAGAGTTATAGAGCAGGGAAACGGTTGACAGAAGACTTGAAAAGTTAAAGGTTGTATGAGTCAGGAAAACATGAAGATGGGAGAAAGTTCCAAAGGATTGAAGTGCGGGGAAAAATCTAGATGAATAAAAGTTTTTAGAGCATGCAGGGACAGATACAGTAAACGAATGAGACTTAGCTGAATGACGAGTAAAACGAGAATGAATTTTAGTTGATGGAACTAGAGTTGATAACTCCTTTGAGCGGTGACCATGATAGTATTTGTAGAAAAGAGAAAGAGATGCAACTTTACGACGATGGGAAAGAGGCTCAAGCTTAGCAGATATTTCAAGTCCAACAACATTTACAATGCGTTTTTGGACCTTGTCAAGAAGAGAAAGTGAATCGTTAGAAGAACCAGCCCAAATATGACAACAGTATTCCATACAGGGACGAATAAGAGATTTGTAGAGGTAGAGAATGGAATCAGAAGTAAGGAAATGGCGAGCACGATAAAGAGAAGCAATCTAAGCAGAAGCTAATTTAGCAATTGATTGTATATATGGTTTCCATGAAAGGTCAGTAGTAAGCGATAATCCAAGAAGACGTAAAAAGGAGGACTCAGTAAGATGATTGCCATTCATTAATATAGGAATGTTGACCATATTACGGTAGTTGTTTGCAGTAAACAACTGGGTTTTTTTAGAGTTGAAATTCACAAGCCACTGTGAACCCCAATCTATTACTGAAGTGAGATCGGATTCAAGATCAGCTGCTTGTTCTAGGCAATCGAAAAGAGAAGACTTTTTGTCAAGACAGGAGTATAAAGTTGAGTCATCAGCAAAAAGAGCTACTTTAGATGAAAGGTTGTCAGGAAGATTGTTTATGTAGATAAGAAACAAAACAGGGCCCAGGATGGAACCTTAGGGAACCCCAGAAGTTACTGGAAATAAAGAAGAGTGTTGGCCTTCAAGGATGACTTTAACAAACCGGTTAAAAAGAAATGATTTGACAATCTCAAAAACTTTCCCAGAAACACCATATGAAGCAAGCTTATGGAGAAGACCAGCATGCCAAACTTTGTCGAAAACTTTAGATATGTCAAGAGCAATAGCTCTAGCCTCACCGCCTCCATATAATGCACGATAAAATCTTTCAGTTACAGCAGTTAGCAAGTCGGCCGTAGAGCGAGAGGATCGAAAACCGTATTGATTGTCTGACAGTAGTTTATTTGACTCAAGATAAGATGTGAGGAATTTGTTGATCAAAGAATCAAAGACCTTGCTAATATCAGAAAGAAGACTGATCGGACGATAATTGGAGGGGTCAGAATTTTCTCCAGAGTTTTTGAATATTGGAACCACAGATGCCATTTTCCAACAAGCAGGAAAACAAGACTCAGTCAAACACTTGTTAAATAGTTTAGAGAGAATTGAAGAAAGTTCTGGAGAACAGCTCTGCAAGACTGTGACAGGAATGTTGTTTGGACCACAAGCTGTAGACGAGTTTAATTGAGATATGACTTAAGCAACAGAAGCCGGAGTGATTTGAATGTCTAACAATGGGTCAACCTGTTTGACTGGAATGGAAGGAAGAGAATGTCCATAAGATTCAAGAGTGGAATTAGAAGAAAAGCTCTTTGCAAATAGTTCTGCTTTATCCTTGGGAGAGGTAATAAAATCAGTCCTATGAATGAGAGATGGAATGTTAGATCTACCCTTGTTAATAATGCTGTTGAAGATTTTCCAAAAGTCTTTAGAGCCTAACTTCTGTGATAAGATACGAGATTTAGTGAACTGAGAATAATGGGGTTTAGCATCAGAAAGCACCTTTTTACATCGATTTCTTGCAATAATAAATAGCCGTTTGTTCTCAAGAGAGTTGTTCTTTTGAAAAAGATGAAAAAAATGATTACGATTGGATATAGCAGCCGCACAAGAAGGAGAAAACCATGGAGTAGAATGAGGCTTGACTTGAAACCGACGCGAAGGAATAAAAGCTTCCATTCCAGCCTGAATCCAGGAGGTTACGTAGGAGGCGCATTTATTAGCTGAGAGAGAAAAAACATCAGCCCAAGGACCATCACGAAGAAAATCACGAAAAGAATCCCAGTCAGCTTTAGGGTAGTAGTAGATGGTGCGATAATAAGGTGAGCCTAAAAAAGAAGTACGAAAGGAAAGATTTATAGAGATCGTTGCATGGTCAGAACCACCTAAGGGAGAAAATGGAGAAACTGAACATAAGCTAGGGTCAGAGACCAGACATAAGTCAAGGAGTGAAGGTAAATGATTAGGGTTGTCAGGAAAACGAGTCACAAAGTTAACTATCTGAGTAAGAGGGGTCAGTGGTGTTAGAGCCAAGCCATTCAGTGTGATGGGCATTAAAATCTCCAACAACAACAATATTGACAGAGGGGTAAAGAGAGAGGGCATGGTCAATTTGATCAGAGATAACATCTAAAAAAGTGCAATCATGGGAAGAAGGAGAACGATAAAGAACAAAGAGAAAGGTGATAGAGTGAAGAGGTGCTAGGCGAAAGCACATAAAAAAATGGTCAAAGGATTCGAACCTGATTTCACGACAAATAGGGGAATTAATGCGTATGTATACCCCTAAACCTAGCATATGACTATTGGAGTCTTTACGAATCAAAGGATAGTATCCATCAACACTGACATCTGAAGAAGGAATTGCAGAACTTAAATTTGTTTCACTGAGTGCAAGCAAGCCTGGTGAATTTTGCAGGAGGTGAGACTCAACTGACGGAAAGTTGCTTCGCAGACCGCGAATATTAGTAAAAGATATACTAAAACATTTAGGCGGTGGGGATGGTTTTTTAGGTTTAAAATTTTTGGTTACTTTGGTCATGATTTGGGTTTAATGAGAACTTGACTCATTCATAGATAGAGCACAGCCTCCTAATTAATGAGCTACGCAGTTGTCTCAGTCCTGTTAATTAACCCTAAGCCGTGACATAGAGCTCCTTATGTGGCCTTGACAATGCACACCAAAAGCATTAACTGGGACACCATCATGCGCAACATGGCACTGTTAATACTTTAACATTTTGCAGCTGTTGATGGAATCAGCCTCACTGAGAGCTACCACAGAGTTCGGGAAACCTTACTTATAGCCGGCCTCAGAACCATTTTAGAGCTGTACACTCAACCATTTTAGAGCTGTACACTCATGAGTTTTAGAGCTGTACACTCATATGGAGATAACAGGAAGAGTTGCATAGCCATTATCAAGGAGGCAAAGCAAAATTCTATGAGTAGAGTCAAGGAGATCCAGCATTCATTATCCTAGGCAGAAAACAATGTAACACAGGTTACATCTACGCCAGCCTAATAGATGAAGAAGGGGTTCGAGGCTGGTTAGCAGAATTTTTCTGCTTATCCCTAAAGTCTTTGCCTAGGAGGCCGTCTACAAGACAGTAGCAGGATGCAGTTAACATCTGCCCAAGATGAGTATTTTTATCGAGACACCATCTCTAGCCTTTACTCAACCAAGAGCCCCAAGGCAGGGGATGTTTAGCTGGATGCAGTTAACATCTGCCCAAGATGAGTGTTTTTATCAAGACTATCTCTAGCCTTTATTTTACTTTTTTTTTGGGAAGTTGGAAATATTATTCAAACATATTCGTAGTTATATTTTTGTTTTATAAAAAAATAATAAGTTTTATATTTTACAATAAAATAATCACGCAGTCATTATTTTTGTTACAGTTTTGGTTCACGATTAATTTAATAGAATCTTTTTATATACTATTATTCCTAATCCCTTATTAGTGGTTAAAATATTCTTTATAAGTTCTAAATTACCATAAGGCTTACTATACAAAATAAGAAAGATTTTTGATCTACTTATAAATCTCTAATAGGCTAAGGAGGTGGGGTGGAGCAACAATATCCTGGGTCTTGTTAGCAGGCTGGAAAAGGCTATTGAACGCCTGAAAGCAAAGCTGTATACTAATGTATATATTTATGTCTTGAGTAGCTGTCTTCTTCTTGCTGAATACATATTTCCCATTTCCCACTCAGGATATTCTATATCTAGAATAAAATGCTTTTTTTTTTTTAATTTAGGTCCTTCCAGAAATTTTAACAGTTTTATCACAGAGCACTGAGGATCAACACTTAGCCAAGTAGTTCAAACTTCATTTCTTACCAATAAATTGGTAGGTGATGAGGTGTGAATTTCTTTAAGTTTTATCCAAATTATATTAAATTCTAAATGCAGATTTTTTACGTACTGACAGAAAAGACTTTAATGGTATTACACTAAATAGTTTGAAGTCACCAATAGATTGTGTTTGGAAAACTAAAATCGTTGTTATTGCTCATTTTAGTTAGCTGTTTTACATGTGTTATAAAACAATAATCGGTTTGTTTACTCAAAATTTTTAGTTCTCTATATTCTTATGTATATATTTTGCATAACAAAAGTTGATTTTCTGTGAAAAATCGATAATATTGATAACAACAAAATTAGCTAGCGCTAGCTTACTTTGTTAATATCAATGTCGACACAAACATCATTCTCAATACACGGTTTTTCACGGAAAATCAACTTTTGCTATATAAGCTATAGCTTATATAACTAGCTAGTGGCTAGCTTATCTGGCTAGCGATCTTCGTGGCCAAATTGCTGTCTTTATGCAATAGTTGTAACAAAATGATATAGAGTATAAATAAAGAATTATGACCAAATGATGGATCTAATTCTTTATTTATTTATACTATTATTTATACTAATTCTTTATTATAATGAAAGGCAACTCGTAACGATAAAGAGAGCGATCTAGCCTCGAGAATAGCTTGTCAGATAAACTAGCGACTAGCTAACTATATAAGCTAGCGATTAGCTAGCTATGTAAGCTAGCAATTAGCTGGCTATATAAGCTAGCGAGTAGCTAGCTATATAAGCTAGCAACTTGCTAACGACAACTCATAGCGATAAAGACAACAATCTAACCACTCGGATCGCTTGACTGATAAGCTAGCGACTAGCTAGCAATGTAAGCTAGTTAATAGCTAGCTATATAAGTTAGCAACTAGCTGGCTATATAAGCTAGCGACTAGCTAACGACAACTCATAACAATAAAGGTAGTGATTTGGCCACGAGGATCGCTAGCCAGGTAAGCTACCGACTAGCTAGCCATATAAGCTAGCGATAATTCGCAGCAGTAATAACAGCGATTTGGCCACGAGGATCGCTAGCCACAAACTAGTGACCAATTATAACAATAAAAACAACTATTTAGATAAAAGAATATTTAAGAGAACTATGTATGATAAAGAACTTCTTTTATTATTTTAATAGAAATGTTTATTTAAAAGATATCCCTGAGATTGCATAACATGAAATACAAAATCTAAAAACTCTTTTAATAAAGAGATTGAAATTTCTGCCTGATTTCAATAGATTATAAAATGGATAATTTTTTAAAATCAAAGCTAAATAATTTTGCTTCAAATTTGTAAACACTTTTAAAAAAATAACAAAATACATTTTGTGAATATCAATTTTTAGCTTTATTACTACTTTCTAACTTTTAAAAATAAATGTCAAAAAAGTTAAAACAAATAAAAAACTGTATACAAAAAGCATTAGCTTATTAAAAAAGAATTTCTCTTTCTTCAAAATATTAACCTTTGGATTTTTTTAAAAGTTTAGCAATTATTACAGTCATTCACGATTAAGTGGTCGTTAGAAATTAAGAAAAAACTGCATCTTTTTTTTTTTCAATTTCATTTTATTTTGCTGTTTATATAAATTACAATTCCCTTTCAAAAAAAATGAAAAAAAAAGAAACAGTATAATAAGATATAATATTTAAGAATAAAGATAGAGAAAAAAGAAGATTTATCAATTAAAAGTACAAATACCCTCAATTAGTCAAAAAAGATTATTTTAAAATACATATATTAAAAAATATAAATAATTGCTAATTGTCAAAAAAAGAAAATATTTAAAAATACAAATCTGTCAGAAAAAAAATTTTTTTTTTTGATTTTTTACATATATATACACACACACACACACACACACACACACACACACACACACACACACACACACACACACACACACAGATATATATATATATATATATATATATATATATATATATATACATATATATATATATATATATATATATACATATATATATATATATATATATATATATATATATATATATATATATATATATATATATATATATATATATATATATATATATATATATATATCTGTGTGTGTGTGTGTGTGTGTGTGTGTGTTTATATATATATATATATATATATGTATATATATATATATATATATATATATATATATATATATATATATATATATATATATATATATATATACAAATAGTTAAAAAGAAGATATATTACAGACAGATTTGGATTGGTTGATGTGCATAACTTTACATTTTTTGATATTAAGTTGCATGAGCCATGATTGGGTCCAATTGACAATATTATGTCAGCTTGCAGACCAAGTTTGCTTTCTAAAGTGTTAACTACACTGAGGACTTTTGTGTCATCTGTGTACATTTTGCATTTATTTTTGCTGCTAATGTGTTCTGTTAAGTCATTAATATAGACTATAAATAGTGTTGGACCAAGAACTGAGCCCTGAGGAACGCCACTAGTAAACTGTTTCCAATCGGATGCAATATTACCAAGGAGGACACATTGTGTTCTGTTAGAAAGAAAGACATTAATCCAATTTAAAACATTTCCACAAATTCCTTTTGATTCAAGCTTTTTTAGTAACCTTTTGTGAGGAACTTTGTCAAATGCTTTGGCAAAATCGAGAAATAAGGCATCAACAGGTAGCTTTTGTGATGCAGTGTAAGTCAAAAAGTCCATAGTTTGGAGTAAATTTGTAGTGCATGATTTTTTGCTGACAAATCTGTGTTGATATTGGGAGAGAAGATCGTTAGATAATAAGTGATAAATGACCTTATTTTTAACCAGACTTTCCATTATCTAACATGGTACAGAAGTGATGGAAATTGGTCTGTAGTTTGTAGGGTCAGTCTTAGAACCGTTTTTGAACAATGGAGTTACATTAGTTACAAGCCAAACCTTTGGTAGAATTGCTTGTTCTATTGACAATTATAAAATCATGGCAAGTGGAGCTGCTATTGGCACAGGCGTTAAGAATGTAAGGACTTATTTGATCTTCTCCAGCAGATTTATATTTGTCAAGTGTCTCAAGGTGTTTTTGAACAGATTCAGAATCAAGTGAAAAGTTTAAGAGAGAGGTAGATGAGCGTCTAGCAAACAGAGGTAGATTTTGATTATGAGGCTCAATAGTAAAGACAGATTAGAATACCTTGTTCAATGTATTGGCAATCAAAAATTTATTGGTACAGAGTTCACCGGATGGAGAACGCAATGTGTTGATATGATTATTGACAGTACGTTTGCTATTAATGTAAGCAAAGAGTCTTTTTGGATTGTTCTTGTCTTTAGATAGGTTTTCTTCAAATGAACGAATTGTATCTCTAGTCTCTTTTCTTACAAGATTTTGAGTGAACTTGTAATCATTAGCCAGCGAGATAATTTTCCACTTGCTATTGCGGTTGAGAAACCAGAGTTTTTTCTTTCGTTTAATTAGTAATAAAAGTTCTTTTGTCACCCAGATTGGTCGTGGTTTATTTTCTTTTAAATAAATGAATGGAATAAATTTGGTAACTTACAGGTGAATAAACACTGTACCAGAGGTTCAGACAGAACACAAACATACAAATAGCAACTTACGGGTAAGTCAACATCGTGTCAGAAGTTTAGACAGAACACAAACATACATATAAAGTAAAATACAGGTAAGCTAACCCAGTAACTAAAGCACCTACAACTATATAAAAGACACACACACAAAATAAACAAATAAATTAAAAAAATATATATATATTACTATATGTCACATACCTATATCATATGGATAATTGAAATTTAGTAAAGTTTAGTGATGTAATTTAACATAATTTATGATTGTTTGAACTAATTTTTCTAATCAGTGCAAATGCTTATAAATTAGGCATAGGTGTTTGTTCAAGTTGTTTTTCAGCTGCATGTTTGAGTATCTTTATGAACAAATTTTCACATATTTTAATGAAACTAATAAATTTTAATAGAGCTAACAAGTGTTATTTTTTATACAAGAAATGAAGAAAAAAATGAAGGTAATAAATATTTAGCCTATAGGTTTATAAAACTACTATAAAAATACTATGAAAAATAATAAAAAGTTGTATTGATTTTAAAATTGAAAACTAATATGTTAAAATATGTTTTTCTTTTTAGTGATTTCGAGCTAAGCCACTTACACTGTACTTTAAGAAATGATTTTATTTGTTAAACCTCTGTCAGATGTTTACCTTTTAAATCATTAACTTAGTGACTAGGCATATGAAAACTTTTAAGTTTAGATTCTACATTATAAAATCATTTAAATTTAAAGGTAAATTTTATTTTAATACTTATCAAGTAAAAAGTTATAAAGTCTTTAACATTTAAAGTTATCGACAAGAAAAACTAAATATTCAAATTGTTTTATGTTTTTAACTGAATGCTAAATCAAATTTCGAAAAGAAGGATAATCATTGTACTTTTAATTTAATTTTTTTTTGCAGCTAAAATCAACATACTGTTACATATTAGTATATATTGTTATAAAACAATGATGTGATAATAAATTAGTAGATTAAAAAAAATAGTTCGTAAAAACATAGACCTACCAAAAGTTTTTTTACAAAGATCCTCTTTTTTTTGTTTAGTTTTTATTTAAATAAAGCTTAAGTCAGTTCATAAGAAAAATCAAAGTTTAGTAATACTATTTTGTTCCAGAGGTAAGAACCATGCTAAGTAAAAAAAATTGTAACTGATGCTGAAAAATAAAAAATAAAATGAGTAACTGTCTATTGGTCATACAGGAAAAAGTTCAAATTAAATTTCTGTCTCTGATGAAATAGTTGGATTTCAGTTTTATTATTTCTGTGAAACTTGTACTTTTACCCTGAAACTTGTGTTTTGACACACAACTTTATTGTTATTTGAATAAAAATAAATGATCAAACTTTTTCATTTCAACAAGCAAAATTTCATTGTTAAAAAGAGTTTAAGATAATAATATATAAATAGGAATGCTATATGGGAAAAATTGGCTGAAATCTGAAAAGTTGTATTTGCCATCTCTTTTTTTGAATCTAAACTGTCATGACCAATACAATTGCTTAATACAAGATGGAGTGAGAATTTGTATTCAGATCTTAGGAGGTTAGGGGGTGATCTTATTTAAAAGAAGGGTGAAATTACTTATTTAATCTAAGAAGCTGGATTTTTATTAAAGAAAGTGGGACTTTGTCTCCAGCTGTAATAAGCAGTTATTTCTATAAAATAAAAAAACATTTTCAACTTCTATTAAACAGAGGAATAGATAAATTTTCCCACATGTCAAACATGATTTCCCAGAAGAAAATGAATGAATTTTAAGACAAGTTTTATATTCAACTTTAAAGTATTTTAATGTTAAAAAATAAATGCAATGGTTATATATAATGGTTATCTATAACCAAAATCTTCTAAATTGAGGACTTTCTAGGCTTTTTCTATTTATCAAGTACATTTTGTTATAAAATTTAAAGATTTTTCCAGATATTTCCTCAAAAAAGAAAATACTTCCAGACTTTGGAGGATTTTATCTGAAAAAAGTTTGGATAATGAATTCCTTAAAAGTCAAAACTTTTTTTTTAATTAAAAGCAAACATTTAAAAAGATTTAAAATAAAAATTTTAGTTAAAAATTTCATACTAAAACAGATAAATATACATTCAAGGCTATTTTGTTTTCTACAAAACCTAAAGAAATTTTTAAATACTAAAAATACATTTTGCTTTAATATGACAATAAAATATCATCAAAGAATAACATCAGATCTAAAATACTAGTCTCGCTCTTTTTTCAATCAACTCATTTGTTAATTTTGGCTTTACAAAACTTTTTTTGATTTATCTCTTTTAAAAGCATTAGGTTACTTTTCTTTTTTGCATTAATGGCAAGCTTATTATATTTTTTATATAAGAGTTCAATTTGACTTTGAAGAAATTGATATTTTGCTCTGACAACTTTTAACTCATTGCTAATCATCTTTCACTTTAATGACACAATATTGATGGTACAAGACAAATGGCAGTCTTCAATGATCCGTAAAGCAACAAGTATTTTCTCCTTTAAATTTTAAACTAAAACTTAATAGTTTTCAATATTGTTCATTCTCCAATTCTGCAGACTTTGTTGACACATGATTTTAATTTACTTTTTCAAAAGAATATAAAAAATGTTAACATATTGACTTTGTATGCTATCATTTTTACTTCATTTCTAAACCTTACCTCTACAAGACACTCTATTTGAAATAATTAACAGTGTACTATACTTTATATATTTTTAAAAATTTATTTTAAACTGTATTTAAATCAGTGGAAAACAAAAAATTCTTAATTGTTATATTTTTCATAAACTAGAACTATAAAATATGGCACCAAGTTTCTAAATTTTGTCTGTGAAGCAAATGTTATTTATAAAAACTTATTTTGAAAAATTTAGGACCTTTCCAGCATTTTTCAGAATAAATAAAAAATTTCAGGCTTTTCAGAACACTTCTCAAATTCCACGACCTTCCAGGACTGAACTCTGTAAATACAAATTAAGCTTTTATACAGGAAACATGTAAAGCATTTTGTTCTAGTGAAGCTTGTGACTAAAACTTCCATTAAACAACAGCTTTTTGAATCAAGATTAGAGAGATTTATTTATTAGGTCCAAGAATGTTAAATCCTATTTACACTGAAAGTTGTTATATTTATCAGTAAGTTTATTTTTCTAATTTCTAATGCTGGTTATTATTATTATTTTTTTTTTAATATACAAAAATTTGTAAACATCCTCTCCTATGCATTAAGTATTTAAGAATACTTAAAACTGTTCAAAATAAGATTAAAATTTTAAATTTACATTTGCATAATTAAACATTAAAACCATTTCTTAAAGTTACACAAAAAAATAAATTATTCTTACCTTGAAGTTAAATTCAATTTTTCTTTCCTGAAGCTAATGATCAATAGAGTAAATTTCAATTCATGAAACTTACAAAATTTAAACCATGTCTTAACAGTAATTTAACTAAAATAAAAGAAAGTTAAGAAATATAGAAATAGAAAATAATAGAAGAAAAATATAGTATGATCTAATATAGTATATCTAACAGAATTGTAGCTAAGTATTATTTTTATTAAATTATGATAACAGATGTAGAAAAAACTTTATTATAAAAAAAAAAATTAAGAAAGATATTAAACTTTTTTTTAAATTTAAAAGAGCCTATGGTTTGATATCAGTGTAATTATAAACAAGAAATACTACAGTGAAAAGCATTACAGTCTTACATATAGAGAAAACTCTAAACAAATTTAAAATGGAGTTTTTTTTATACAAAATAAATTCTTTTTCCTTGTAAAGGTTAAATTAACTGAGAGTTAACTATCTAATAATGCGGTAATGAAGTAGTGGTAGAGCTCTCACTTTAGAAGCGCAAGGTTTCCAGTTCAATTCCCACCATGTCCATGGTAGTACTATGCTTAACTAGTTTCTCTATGCAGTAACCTTCTTAGTAAAGCTTCGTGTTTCGAAGTTAAAGAGTTGAGAGAGGGTTATAACCACTACTAAGTAACCTGCTCGTCTGTAGTAGCTTTCTTGAACTTGAGGAGGTGAATTAACATAAAAAACAATCTATCAACTTTTTTTAACAATTTGCGTAACAATGTGTATAATGTGACTTACACTAAACTCCCTCTTGATACCTCACTCTGAATAAAAATATATTAATTAAAAAATTTTTAATAATCAATTAATAGATAAAAAATTATTTAAAAAGTTATAATTCAAAACACAAAAACAAAATACATTACACTAAAAATCAACATTTAACATTTTCAAGATAAAACAACAAATAGAAAAGAAATAAACAATAGTATTTCAATATTTAACTTTAAAGGTTAAACACATAGAAAAAAACTCAAAAATTATCAGAAAAAAGTTAAGAAATGTTGTTTCTTTTCCAAGACACTCTGTAATGTTGCTCTTTGAAATATCTTTTTAATTTTTTTTCAACAGTTAAGGAGTTGACGCAAGAACGGCATTTAAACACTTTTACACAATACTTAAAATGTAGAATGAATTACTTTTTGTGTGAATGATTTGCCACATTGACTAACAATTTTAATTTTTCACAAAAAAAAAAAATCTTGGTTAATTTTGTTACAAAAAAAAACTTAGTATGGTTATAATATATACTATCTATTATATAAAAAATATATACTATCTATTATATAAAAAAATTTGGTTAGACTGACACTTTTTGCATTTATTTATATCTTATATCCAACTAGACTGTTTTTCATATTTCCTCATACATAAACAGAGTATCCATAAAGTATATACACAGGTAAAGGTAGGGTTACCTAAAAGCATTTAGTTTACCATATAACCTTAACCTAAACCTTTTTATATATTTTTTTAAAAAAGGAAATGAATTTCGCAAGTATAAAAGGAATAATAGTTTTTTTTCTGACTTTGGTTGCAGCAGATTCAGCAGTTTAAACAATGAACTAAATCTAAAAAAAAAATTTCTTCATTAAAGACAAAGCAAATTAATTTGAATGCAAAACTCAATATAATAAGAAAATTAATGCTGTATATAATGCTGGATAATATAGTAAGCTAAAAATAATTGTAATAAGTAGTAGTATACAACCCCTAGTATAACCCGATTATAGTTTATTGTCGACAATAGTATTGTCATGTCAATAGAGAATCATAAACTTTAACTTATTATATCAGTTATAAAAATAAAAAAATCCATATAAAGTACCTAATATTAACTGCGTTTTAATCAATAAAATTAAACTCAGCAAAATTTCTTTTAACAGTTCAAATGCAATCTTCCCAGTGTGAAAAAAGACGTCGAAAAGACGTCTTTAAAAGTCTTATTTGCGATATCTTTAAGACGTCTTTTTTTTAATCGATTATGCAAATCTAAAAGACATTTTTTTTATACATCGAAAAGACGTCTATTTTTATCTCAATCTTGTCATGAAAAGACATAAAAATGCGTCTTTAAGACGTCTTTTTTTTAATCGATTATGCAAATCTAAAAGACATTTTTTTTCGACATCGAAAAGACGTCTTTTTTATCTTAACCTTGTCATGAAAAGACATAAAAATGCGTCTTTAAAAAGTCTTTTTTTTAGTCGAATATGCAAATCTAAAAAAGTGTTTTTTCTCGGGGTCGGAACGACTTTTTTACCATACTTATTAGTATACTATAGTATCCTATACACTATAGTATTCCTACTTTTCTTATATGAAAAGCTTTTTTTTAAGGAAAATTATAATAGCTTTTCATACAAAGTATGACAAGAAGCTTTTTCCGATGCCGAGAAAAAATCATTTTTTAGATGTCAATATAAAAGAGGAAGCATTTTCTACATCTTTTATATGTTTAAATATAGGAAAATAATTTATAAATAAAACAATAGTACTCTTCAACAGAATATTTTTTCATCTTTCTCTTTCTTTTCCGTTTCGTGAGCGAGCTCTGTTTCTTGGCGTTGTTGAATAAAATTAACAATTTTACGTCGAGAAATCCTTTCATACGAGCAGGTCATGACTTCTAGCTGGTTACCACTTCTAAAAACGAGTGAACATAAAAAACAGTCTATTGCTTAAATGTAATACAAAAAAAGCAAACGAAACTTGATTAGCTGAGTCGAGCACATTATACTAACCGACTTCAAAAAGGGCTGATCCTTTTAATCCACTAATGTTTCCAGCGTGGTCCCTTCTTTTTGAACCCACTACGTGGGTTCAAAAAGAAGGGACCACGCTGGTTTTTTTTTTTTTTTTTTTTTTTTTTTTTTTTAACATCTTCACTTCCAACAAGGCTGCAAGCAACCACTATAAGAGTTGGAAGTTACTGGAAGAGAAAAGACTAAATCTGTAGAGCAAGATAACGATTGACTGATGACTTAAAAGATTGCAAATTATATGAATCAGGAAAGCAAGATGAAGGAAGCGAATTCCAAAGAACTGATGTTCGAGGAAAAAAACTAGAAGAATAAGAGTTTTTGAAGGACTTAGGAACAGTCACAGAAAAAGGATGAGACTTAATTGAATGGCGAGTAACACGAGAATGAATTTTAGTAGATGGCACAAGGGACGCTAGCTCTTTAGAGCAGTGCCCATTATAGTATTTGTAGAAAAGAGAAAGAGAAGCAACATTACGACGATGTGACAAAGGTTGGAGATTGGCTGCAAGAGCAGGTCCAACTATGTTTACAATTCGTTTTTGCACCTTGTCTAAAAGAGAAAGAGCATCATTAGAAGATCCGCCCCAGATGTGGCAACAGTATTCCATACAGGGACGGATTTGAGATTTATAGAGATAGAGAATAGAATCTGGAGTAAGAAAGTGTCGAGCTCGATAAAGAGATGCAACCTTAGCAGATGTTAATTTTGCAATGGATTTGATATACGGTTTAAAAGAAAGATCAGAAGTAAGAGTTAATCCTAGAAGATGAATGGTAGATGACTCATCTAGTACATTACCATTCATAAATATAGGAAGATCTAAATTATTACGATAACGATTGGCCGAATAAAATTGAGTTTTATCTGAATTAAAGTTCACCAGCCACTGTGAGCCCCATGCTGTAGCAGAAGTGAGATCCTTTTCAAGCTCAGATACCCCCTCCAAGCAATCAGAGAGTGTAGGCTTCTTATCATGACAAGAGTAAATGGTAGTGTCGTCGGCAAATAATGCCACCTTAGATGTGAGAATATCTGGAAGATCGTTAATGTAAATTAAAAAGAGTATAGGGCCAAGGATTGAACCTTGAGGAACCCCTGAAGTTACAGGATGTGAAGAAGAGTGTTGTCCATCGAGGACAACTTTTATACTACGATTGGAAAGAAAGGACTCAATAATCTTAAAGACGTTACCAGCTACACCATAAGAAGAAAGCTTATGGAGAAGACCAGCATGCCAAACTTTATCAAAAGCTTTAGAAATGTCAAGTGCGATAGCCTTAACCTCTCCACCTCTATCTAATGCACGGTAAAACCTATCGGTTATTACTGTTAGCACATCAGCTGTAGAACGAGAAGACCGAAATCCATATTGATGATCAGAAAGTAAGTTATTTGATTCAAGATGAGAGATTAAGTGTTTGTTGATTAAAGATTCAAAAACCTTGCTTATGACAGGAAGAAGACTAATGGGACGGTAGTTAGATGAATCAGATCGCTCTCCGGAATTTTTGAAAATAGGGATAACAGATGCTGCTTTCCAGCATGATGGAAAACAAGACTCTGATAAGCACTTGTTAAATAGTTTAGAAAGTATGGATGAAAGCTCAGGAGAACACCTCTGCAAGACTACAACAGGAATGTTGTCAGGACCACAAGCTGTTGAAGAGTCTAAGCAGGAAATTACTTTAGATACAGAAGCTGAAGTGATGCGAATGTCAAGCAAGGGATCAACCTGTTTGACGGCTATGTCAGGTAAAACGCAACTAGTGGAATCAAGAGATGATATTGATGAAAAGTTCTTAGCAAACAAATCAGCTTTGTCTTTAGGTGAGGTGACAAAGTCTGAACCATACAAGAGAGAAGGAATAACAGATTTGCCCTTATTATTGATACTGTTAAAGATTCTCCAGAAGTCTCGAGAGCCTAATTTTTGTGATGAGATACGAGATTTAATGACCTGGGAATAGCGAGCTTTGGCGTCAGACAAAACCTTTTTACAATGGTTTCTGGCGATAGCGAACAGATGTCTGTTTTCTGGAGAATTGTTTTGCTGATAGATATGGAAGTAACAGTTTCGATTAGAAATTGCTGCAGCGCAATGTGAGGAAAACCAAGGAGAAGAGTGAGGCTTGACCTGGAATCGTCGAGAGGGAATAAAAGATTCCATGCCAGCCTGAATCCACGAAGTTATGTAAGAAGCACATTTGTCAGCAGGAAGACGAAAGATTTCTACCCAAGGGCCATCACGAAGAAAATCACGGAAAGAGTCCCAGTCAGCTTTAAGGTAGTTGTATGTGGTACGATGATAGGGGGATTCTGATGAAGTAGAAGAATTTGATAATAGTTTTAGAGAGATCAAACCGTGATCAGAAGTACCTAAGGGTGAATGTGGAGAAATTGAGCACTGACTAGGATCCAAAACAAGACATAAGTCGAGTAGAGAAGGTAAATGATTAGGGTTGTCTGGAAAACGAGTTGGAAAGTTGACTATTTGAGTTAGAGATTGAGAAAGGCAAAAGTTGAGGGCCTTAACGCCAGCAGAGTCACTGACACTAGAGCCAAGCCAATCGGTGTGGTGGGCATTAAAGTCACCAACAACGACGATATTGGCCGATGGATAAAGAGAGAGGGCTTGGTCAATTTGATCAGAAATAACATCAAGAATAGTGCAATCTTGGGATGAAGAAGAGCGATATAGAACAAAGAGAAAGGCGATAGAGTGAAGTTGTGCTAAACGAAAGCACATAAATGAATAGTCTGTAGATTCAAACCTAGTTTCACGACAAATGGGTGAGTTCTTACGAATGTAGATGCCCAGGCCAAGCATGTGATTATTGGAGTCTTTACGAATTAAAGGAAGATAACCATCAACACTAAGATCACAAGATGGGACAGCCGAACTCAAATTAGTCTCACAAAGAGCAAGTAGGTCTGGTGAACTTTGCAAGAGATAAGACTCAACAGAAGAAAAGTTACTTCGAAGACCACGAATATTAGTAAATGATAGGTTTAGAGAACTTGGTGATGACGATGGTTTTTTGTGTTTTTTAGTTTTAGGTACTTTAGTCATTTTAAATTTATAAAGAACTTGACTCAAGTATAGATAGTACTCAGTACACTATTTAACAACTAAGCAATAGCCTCATTACTATTAATAAACCCTAAGCCGTAACAAAGGGCTCCAAATGTGGCCTCTGCAATGCACACCAAAAGTACAAACAGGGACACTATCCATGCGCAACATGGCACTGTTAGTACTCTGATATTTTTCGGCTGTTGATGGAATCAGCCTCTCTGAGAGCTACCACAGAGTTCGGGAAACCTGACTACCAGCCGGCCTCAGAACCATAAAACTGAGTTTTAGAGCTGTACCCTCATAAGGAGATAATAGAATGAGTTGCCCAGTCATAAAAATAGAGACACAAGCAATACCCACGCATTGAGTCAAGAAGATCCAGCGTTCAACATCCTAAACTGGAAACAATGTATTAAAAATACATCTGCGCCAGCCTAATAGATGAGGAAGGGGTGCGAGGCTGGTCAACAGATAGAATCTGTTTACCCCTTAAGTCTTTGCCTAGGAGGCCTTCTACAAGACAGCAGCTGGATGCATGTAACATCTGCCCAAGATGAGTATTTTTATCGAGACACCATCTCTAGCCTTTACTCAACCGAGAGCCCCAAGGCAGGGGGTGTTTTAATTCGGAGTTAACTTCTCCTAGCCTTTGCCTAAAAAAGCGTATCCTACAAAGCAGCAGGACATGGAGCAGGTTGTACTGGGTTACATGTTACCAGTAGCAGGAAAACCTGACCTGATCTTAAGAACAGGAAAACCTGACCTGACATTTGCAAGTTTATTGTGATACCGCTTCGCTCTCTTTTTTCGTTTTGTCAAAAATTCCGTTTTAAACCCTAGAAGACCTGCAACAGTTTTCGCTTCAGTAAAAATATTATTCCTTAATGAGCGATACGGCCAAGATTGCTTATTAGCTGTTGAATTAGAATAACTTCGTCATCTATTGTTAGTGAAGTTGACTGGAACAAACGTTTTACTTCATTTACTACTTGAAGGACTTTATACTAAAAGGTCAGAAGTACAGCTTAACAGCGGCAATCCGAGCTGACTACCAAATGTCGGAAAGCTTGTGAAAAGAGATTCCAGTCAATTCGTGCAAAATCTTCCACCTAGCCGGACTGCAGTTAAAAAACACGCGTAGAGAGCTTGGTTATTACCGAATAAAGTTTTTATCTCAGCACAAGATTCAACTGCATGTATTCCAACTAAATAAAGACTATGGGCACCACAATGAATATAGGGCTAATGGATTTTTCTGTAAAATTAAAGCTTGTGCTCCAACGTAAATTCCAGCCATATTTGAGCCGTTGTCGTAACCTTGGCCACGGCATTTCTGCAAGTCAAGACTTACTTTTAAAAAAACATCACAAAATAGTTTTGCAATATCCACTCTTTTTTTTTTCTCTATGTCTTCAACGCAAAGAAAGCGCTCTTTTACCTCCCAGCTTTTTTTGTTAAAGCTGAAATGAACAAAGCGAAGAATAAAAGTGATCTGTTCAGTGTGTGAAACGTCTTGGGTTCCATTGATAATGGCTGTAAAGTATCCAGCTTCTCTCACTTCCTTTAAAAGGGCACACTGAACCAAAGAAGCACACTCAAGTATGAACTCATTTTGAGATTCCCATGAGAGGTAGTGTGCTTGCATTCAAGTTCCCTCTTTTTGGTAACGAGCTCTGTTTTCTAGATGGTTTTTTAAGGTTTTGTTGTTGTTTGAAATCATGTCTAGAACTCCTAGCTTCTTGCTCTCCAAGAATAGATGTTTGACCTGTTAATAACACAAGAATTTGTAAAAAAGATTGTTTATACAATAAATATCAATAGCTAAGTAAAAATAAAGTTTACCTCTAAACGCCAGCGCAATATTTCATGCCACCTCGCCACCTCAGACTCTAAAGTTTGTTTGATTGCCGTAACTTTTCTATTTACTATTTTCGAACATTTTTTTCTTTTAGCTTGTGTTATGTTTTTATTTGTTTTTGCTTTTTTAATCTATACTTATTTAAATCTTTCAACCTTGTTTTACATTTACCTTTTTCAATTTTTATATCTATAAAATAATTTTTTAATTTATTCCTTTTTTTTCTCTCTTTTCTTTTCTTATTTCGCCTTTAAATAAGCAGATTTGACATTTGAGATGTAATTGCATAGATTGACATTGAAATATGCACGTTAATACTATCGTGAGATTTTATGCCGAAATGTAATACGTCGTCACTTTCATAATATACATATATACAAAAAAAGTTCTCTCTGAAAGCTAACTCACAGCACTAAACATAATAATCCGTAAACATGAAAACCGACTTTGTAAATTAAATAAACTTTTTATTTATTTTATGAAATTATACTATAAAAACATCATATAAAATCACAAAACATTTAAATTAAAAGTATAGACTGTTAAAAAGAAAAAATAAAAAATTTCTTGAAAAAGTTGGTACTATAATTTTTAGCATTGAAAGTAAAAATTTTATCACAAATATACAAAATTTTAACTTTGATGAAGAATTAAAAAATTGTTCCATTTCCCAGTGGGCACGGACATAAAAAAGACGTATTTAAAACGTCTTCTAAACGTTTTGGACGTCTTTTGAACGTCTTTGAACGTTTTGGACGTCTTCTGAACATTCAAAAGACGTCTTTTTTTGGTCCGGTGCCCACTGGGTTGTAACTTTTTCATATTTTGATATTTTTTAGTCTAGTGTCTACTAACTACCCTGAGAAGTGTAGCTGCGATCATCCGCAATCTTGAGCGCTAAATGGTTTTGAAAAATTGATATTTTTTTAAACAAATAAAAAACTTCTTTGAATAAATTTTTTTTTTTTTTCATTTATTACAAAAAGTAAAAAAAAAAACTACTTTAAGGCATGAAAGACCAAAGTAAATTTGTTTTCGTGTTGTTATTAAAAGGAAAAAAGTTATTTTTTATTTTTATTTTTTCAGTTTATGGTTTTAAAATGCATAATTAGTTTAAGAAAAAATAATTCTAAAGTGCAATTTTAATGTCCCACTAATCGACCAAAAACCACATGAATTTCTAAATGTTTTTAAAAAATTTCTTTTTACTTTGTAAGTTTATTGTTGCGAACTAAGATAATGAAGGAAACCAATTTAATGTTTATACAATGTTATATTATGTTTTCAGGTTTCAAAAAATACTTTTGAAAATGTAAATAATAGGTTTAAATACATTGTTACTAGGATTCAAGTCAGAGAAGACAAAACAAATGTATTAAGAAAGAGATTAAAACTAACTTCCAAAGTATGTTGCACTATGGCATGCATCATATCAAAAAAAAGAAATTCTTGATAGTATGATTCAAGTTTGGCTTAATTAAGTTTTTAAAACAATTGATTTAGTTGAATCAATTGTTATGGTTTTAAAATTATTAAGCTCTCTTGATTACCAGGTAATCAAGAGAGCTTAATAAATCAATCAGCAAAAGAGGTCGACCAACAAAAAGGCCTGATGAATTAAGTTTTCGAACCAAAAGACAATTAATAGCAAATATATCATTTGATTCAAAAACGGACACCGTCAAAATATTGTTAATGGTACAAAGAACAGCATTTAATTAACATGACTATAATTAAGTCAAATTACTTAGTGTCGTTAGAAAGAAAGCGTTACAAATTGTTTTTGCTTTACACTCATCTAACCACATTACAAAAGAAAATGACGTCTGTAGAAGCTTTTGCATATTACTTGGATAACAAGTGTTTATGAAAATACCCATAAAGAATACCACGCAGTAAGTGCTCACCCTTTAAAAACATTCATTGAAGTTACTGAAACAAAGGCCAAAGTTAAACTACAGGATCATATGGATCACACATCCAAGTGGTTTGCAAAACTACAAGAAAAAAAAATTTAAATCATTAGGTTGTAAACTTAATAGGATCATAACTTTCAGCAGAAAATAAAAGAGTATTCTATGAAAGTTGAAACCTGTCAACGAATTTAAGTTTAGTACAAGATAGCAGCAAAAATCTTTTTTCGGACTCATTACACTCTTACTTGGGTGGGGAAGGGGCTTTTATTTTTGGAGTATTTTTGATCTCTGGCTTTAATCACCGCAATTTTTTTGCAAACCATTATACTTTGACTTATGCATGAACATAACAAGTTTGGAGCTTTGGAAAATCATCCATTATTTAAACTATGTCTAAAAGTATCACATATAAAAAATTCAATTAGTGCGCTAGTGCTTAAGTGGATTTCTCCAACCCCTTGAAGCGCCTATAAGCAAGTTTAACTCAAAAATAAAAAATATTATATTAAGTCTCTATTTTGCTCAAATAATCTCCACATAAATACAACGATTATATTTTTTGCCACCTAATTCAATAGAATGTTACCACTGTGCAACGACTGTTTGCATGAAATTCAATTCTGCCCGAAATTCGTTTAACAAAAAACAAAAAAAATTAAAAACCTTATAAAGTTGTATATTATTTTATTATTTATGAATAAATGTAGTTTATTTTAATTTTTTAGATTTAAATAAATAAAAATTTGTTCACTTTAAAGTATTAGTCAAGTTTATTACTAGATAAAAAAATAATAAGAAATTTTAAAATTATTTTTTGTAGCTAAGAAATGCAAACTTGTTTTCAGCGTTAAAAAATATTTCTTATCTTCATAATAATAATAATAATAATTAATAGTCCAAAGTGGTACTGCTGATATGCATATTACTTTTAAATGTTTTTAAAAACGTAATATAGATAAAATAATCGTCATAAGTGTTTATATGTTTCCGATGACGCGATGATAATTGATTGCTATACAATCTTCTTTTGTAAAAAAAAAAAATTGATAAAATGTTTTAATGTCACTTTTCACTCCCCTTTGTTTTTATGGAAACAGGAAAAATTCTCAAACATGTTTTCAAACTTGGCTAATTAGAAAAAATTTATTTATTTTTATGCGTAATTTTTTGTTTTCATTTTAAAACAATCGTGTGTGCCTCAAATACTTTAGGGATCGTCCATAAAGTACGTACGCCCAGGAAGGGAAATATATTCACATGAGGATGTGTAGTTTTGCTTTGGAAGAATAAAAACTAATGCTAGGCATTCTCACGTGATTATTTTACCTTTTCAGTTTCCAAAAAGAAATAGAAACTGGTCTTTATTTTATATCTATCTTTATAGAAAAAAAAAAAGGTAATGGTGCAATACCATAAAAATAAATGGCACTTTTAATATCTTATTTTAAAAATAACTTAAAAGTATCAGTAGTTTTTATCGCGTTTAATAAAGAGGCTGTTGTTGTTCTGTTAGGCTTGATTAATAACGGTTTGAAAATATCGTTGTAAATTTTAAAATTGATATATTATTAGCGTAACACTCGAAATAGTTTAAGTTTAAATCATCAATTATGTAGGTTAATTGTTGATAATTTTATCATTTTATAAAAATGCATTAAAATCTTCAATTACGTCATTTGGTGAATAATAACTACTTTAAACTATTTTTTAGTATTTTCGTTTATAACTTTATTTAAACTGTATTTTTGTTTATAACTTTTACAGTTAAAACCACTATCAGGATTACTTGAGGTATTAATTGCTAGTTAATCAACCGCAAACATTCGTTTATGTAAAAAAGAACACCTTGTTTTTCAGTTTTACGCGCGGAGGGAAATAAATTAAAATCTTGTAAGTGGAGTTTTATTGTAATAAAAGAGCATTTTTCGTGGAGCACCTGCTTTGTTAGCTAAAACTGTGGAGCATCTGCTCTACTAAAATAGATTAAGATAAAATAACTTAAGTTAAATAACTTTTTTTTTTTCTTCATCATATAAAAAAAACTACTAGTTTAAATAAAGTTTTAAAAGTTTCTTGTCTTTATAGTTTCAATTTTTTGCGTTTTTTTTTTCCTAATTTTTAGTAACTTACTCTAATAGTAGGTAACAAAAAATTTGGAAAAACAAAAGAATCTATGTATATTCTTCCTTCATTATGTATATTCCTCCATCAATTACAATAATACTACTTACTTCCAGTTATATATTTAATAAGTATTTTTATTTTATTTTCTGCGCTTTTCTAAGTTTGAACTTTCTTTCCTTCAAATCCATAAGTTATTTTGGCGACTTCTATATCGAGTTCATTAAATTTATTCTTAATTTTTTACTTTTTATATTTAATAACGTTTTTATTTTCTACTTTTATGCTATTTTTCGTCGAGTTGATGATTTATTGATGCTTTTGTTGTCTTTTAAGAAGAAGCATATCCAATAGAAATTTTTTTTTAATCATTTACTTCATTTTCAAATTTTCATATTATTTCTGCATAATTGATGATTCAGTTTCAAATTTATCAGTTTTATCGCTAAATTGTTTCATTGATATGTTTTCATGTATATCTATGATCTTTTTAAACTTGCCTTTTTTGAAAAAAAAATTTAATTAAGCACTCAAAGATAAATACGTCATAAAAAAAATATTAAAAAAATAAATAAATAAACTATATAAATAAAATATTAAATAATATATATATATATATATATATATATATATATATATATATATATATATATATATATATATATATATATATATATATATATATATATATATATATATATATATATATATATATATATATATATATATATATATATATATATATATATATATATATATGTAAAAATAAACGCGTCATAAAAAAAAATCAATAAGCACTGGCGCAGTAGCTTGAAATAAAAAATGATATCATTTCAAGCTGTTGAAACTGAATTATTTCACAAGAATAATTTTATAACAGTGTTCAAAAGTGTTACTTTTTACTTTTTAAAAGTTTTACTTTTTTAGTGTTACTAAAGTTTATTTTGTGAAATTGAAAGATTATCTAACATTTCTCTGTGAATACTAGATGTGTTTAATACTTCTAAAATGTACTAAACGTATTTATACGTTATTTTTACGTCTAAAGCCTTGTGCCTAAAATGGATTTGGAAGTTGTACCATCTACAACATCACTACTTCCAAACCCTATTGACGCATTAAGAACAATTCAAAATTTAGAAAACTGATATGATATTAATAACGCAAAAGTTTTAGAAAATATTTGTTATTTTGACAGTGTATAAATACACCATGGAAAAAAACAGAAACTGAGTTGCAAAAAACTAAAAAGTTTTATGTCAACCTTTAATTGTAAACGTAATTAAAAGAAACAGAAGTCGTTTACTAAAAAAAAAAAAGAATCGGGAAAGCGATATGCCAAACAGTAAAAGCGATAACAATAAAAAAATAGCCCGTTTATAAACAAACACAAATTGTCGCCTGATAAAATAATAAAAATAAAACGAACGACGCTAAACTAAAAAATGTTAATATAATTACCGCAAAATTGTAAAGAATTTTGAGTAAATCTAAACACTATAGTAATTACAAAGCCAATTTCTATAAGAAGGAATATAGACTGTTAGTCAAATGTTTCTCCACGAAGAAAGCAATAACTTTACTAACAATTTATCAGAGATAGTAAAATTACTAACAAAAAAATCACTAACAAATTGTTAGCTCCAGAAACATTTGCAAAACGCACGCGCAGTTATCAACTTTACCGATCCCCAGCTGGCATTGATAACATTGTAAATTTGGACCAACTATGGCTCACGGAAAAATGTAAGCATAGTTAATCATAATAATAAGCATCTTTTCGTATTACTATTACTATTAATTTCATCCTGAAAATTCATTATATACATCCTGAAAATACAATACATCTATGTAATGAGTTTTCTGGAAGAAATAATAAATCCTGAAACTTTTTACTGAGGCTATTTCGGCGTGAAAATCAGTGTTTAGGGGCTAGATTTATTGCCGGAGGTAAATTTATAGCAATCCTTTAATTTATTAATTTGCTGTTATATTCGACTTGATTGTTTTAGTTTGCGTTCCAGTTTACATACTTATGTTTGAAATGTGCGTACACGCATACGCACAATGCATAAAATGTATATTATAAGGATTGTAAACCGTGCTTTGATTTTAGATATAAAATTTAAAACAATATATTCTGCAAAATGAACTTTAATATTTAGCTTAGAAACAAGATTGGTGTCTATTTTCATGTCTGATCTGCTGCTGTAGTGCTGCGCTGTTATTAAGTTGCTAATGTTTGCTAATATTGTTTACTCGATTTTCACAGACAATAAATTAATGACATAAATGAACACATTAAGCCAGTATTCCCTTGTATTTCCAATCTGTCATTGCATATACAATAAAAATATCTTTGATGACTGTAAAAAACATTTATTGCAAAATATAGAGAGTACGATTTCACATTCTCGTTCAAACTACAAATCAAAGAGTTTTTGTGAAGTAGCAGTTCTGTGGAGGCGTGTGTAGAAATTGATCAGATTTTATGTATTTGCAGAAAAAAAAATTGGTATAATTATATTTTTGTATTCATGAAATAACTAAGGGTTTTACAGCCTGTATGGGTAACCTATGAAGGCTGTAAATTTAGTATGCCAATAACTAATCTGTGCCAATAACCTTTAGTTATTGGCACAGATTAATTATTGGCATACTAAACTTGTTTTTTTTTTTGTTTTATAATTTTGTGCTAGATTTAAACAATATTTTTTTATAATGTTTGGTCACATTATTTATATTTCTGTCAAATGTTGTCATTGTTCAATATCTGATAAAAGTCAATATGATTGTCTATTATATTGCCTTTTCTCAGTCATTGAACAGCGTCAACATTCGGAATCAATTTGGAACATTTGGAATCAATGTAAAAATTTATAAGTAGGAGTGCATAACCAAATGTTATGAGAAAATTGTAAAAAATTATAATAATATAATGCAATTGTTTAATAAAAACAATTTAAATATACTAATGGTTATATCACGCCGATAACTGTATACATTACTATATTTGCATCAATAGTGAATGGTTTTGTGGTTGTAACAATAGTTTAAGCTCAAAATTTTATTAAATTTATTAGTTACACTTATTAAAAACATTATTAACAAAATTTCTGTTCATTTAAAAAATTTTATTTGTATTTTTGCAATTGTAATTTATATTTTTTGCTTTAAAAATTTCTTTTGTGAGTCATTTATTGCTTTAAAAATTTAATTTGGATTTGAAAGATACATACACCACACTAAAAAGTGACTGGGGCCTTGGCCCTAGCTAAAAATAGCATTTTTTGACAGGCACCATCTAAATTATTAGTTTTAAACGGGGTTTATAGCCAAGGCTAAGAAAAAAATTATAATGTAATATTATAAATTTATGCTTACATTTACTAATTATTAAATATATATATATATATATATATATATATATATATATATATATATATATATATATATATATATATATATATATATATATATATATATATATATATATATATATGTGATAATGATGATGATGATGAATAAAACGATTGCTTCCCCATCCCAGTCAGGCTATTTTTCAGTTGATGTATGTACTGAAGCCCCCAGCAGCAGGCATTTCAGTATGACGTCAGATTGCTTACCTTAGTACGCAATACTATTTGTATATATATATATATATATATATATATATATATATATATATATATATATATATATATATATATAAAGTAATTCATTTCTAAAAAGGTTGAAAGCAACCACTATTACGTTATGAGTAACAAAAAAACAATGGATAGGGTTGAACAACTAGGAAATAGTTTACTGAAGATTCAAAAAGTTTTAGGTTGTATGAGTTAGGAAAACGCCAAGATGGGTGAGAATTTTGAGGTTTTGTTGATATGCAAGGAAAAAAATAAAAATTTTCACAGCATAAAAAGGACATATACAGTAAAAAGGTGCGACTTTGGTGAAGCAAATCGAGAATAAGTTTTGCTGATTTCAATCTTCTTATTTTTTTTTAGTAAACGACTTCTGTTTCTTTTAATGACGTTTACAATTAAAGGTTGACATAGAACGTTTGAGTTTTTTACAACTCAGTTTTTTTCCATGGCGTATTTATCGAAATAGAGGTAATGGCTCATTTGAGCAGCAACCATGGTAATATTTAAAAAAAAAAAAGAGATGCAACCTTACAGCGATAGGAATATGGCTCAAGCTTGGCAAATAGAATAGATCTAACTACATTTGCAATGTGCTTTTGTACTTTTTGTCTGAGAATAAGAGGGTTATTGTTTATCAATAAAAAAATGTCAACAATATTGGTGATGTGTGGTATGATTCTAATAAAACAAGAAAAGAAGCCATAATTTTAGACAGAGATTAGAAAAAGTGTTGTAGCAAACAATGTTTGTCAAAAAATAATAAAATTGTTTGGGTTTCAGCATGTAGAGAAGTAGTAGCTTCAGGAGGAAATGGTAGAGGTAGAAGAAAACCTAGAGAAAGTGCATTTCATAAGGTATGAATGAGCTTTAGTTAAGGAAAGAAGTTGCTTGAGATTGTTTATAATGACGATGATGATTATGATGATCATGTTAATCTTGATAATGTTTGTATATAAATAAACATCCACATATACTTAGCTAATAAACTGCTTGGTTTTCATGTACTAGTTCTGTTTGAACTGTTGCATTAGATGCAGAAGGCAATCTTTCAGATATGCAATACCTGTCTATAAAGTTTTTTTAAATTCAGTGTTATTTTCCTTTATAGAATTCAGTATTATTTTATTATATAAAATAATTGTTTTTCAATGCACTCAATTAGACATCATTGATAATTTTGTGGAAGTAGTAGTATATTTCTACTTACAATTAACTTGAATATTAGTCTATATATCCTAGTGCATAGTCTGTGAAAAAAACTTGACTAAATCAGCATTCCTTATGACCAGCGTGTCCCTATATACCATATAACAAAGCTTAAGATATATTACAAAAACTATATAAGCTACCTCTTGACAGCACTGGCCTATTTGGGCGCTGTCTGAATTCAGAAATGGAGGACCTATTTTTTTTTTGTAATTCTTATAATTCTTTTTTAATTGTATTTCTTGCAAAAAAATGCCTACATACACAGGCTTTCACAGGAAGGCATGCCATTTCATGTCTTTATATGCCCACTCAAGTTACATTTTGCTATGACGATTTGACCGCGGCTAATTCAAAAAACATTTTAAAAATGCACTAAATAAAAAATATTTAAAAAAAGTGAAATTAATTACATCAAAACTTCTTAACAAATGTTTTTATATTAGCGAAACAATTTTAAATAAAGTAACAATTTACTAAAAAAAGGTTTTGTTTTTTAAATATAATTGACAGTTGTATATATTTTTTTAATCTAAAACATATAAATTGTTTAAGTGTTCATTTCTAAAATAAACTTTATTAAAAATAAAAAATTGTTTTGTTTTTATAAACATTCTACAACTACGAAAGTCTCTTTAAGGAATTTAAATATAAGAATGATTAAAGTTAATGCATTTAAAAAGATAAACAAAATTTTGTTAAAAAAAAAAGTTTTAGAAAGCTGCTACAATTTAATAAGTTTGATCTTAAATGCTTTTATATTATCGAAACGCTTTTAATGAAATAAAATAAACACTTCTAACTAATTTTAAAAAAAGTATTGATAAAATGCTTTTTTATTTTATTTATATAACTATGTATTTTTTATTTTTTTTTATGTTTTTGCTTTAAGGTGGTTGCCCAAGAAATAAATCTTGATTTTTTTTGAATTTTTTTTTTTTTTAATTGTTTTTTGAGCAGAATTTTATCCTCTTTAAAATGGTAAATGAATCTCATATGTATAATTTGTTTTAAGTCTTTTATTTTTCATTTTTATATAGTGATATATAAGGTTTTTCTTTACATTTTTGTTTTTGATGTTTTTCATCATTTGTGACTTCAATTGAAGTTGACTGAAAAAACAATCTCAATGTAAACCTATAACGGAAAAGCTATAAGAAATAACTTAAACAATGTCTATGCCATAAAAAAAGCAATCGGCTTAGTGTTGTTTTATTTTACTGTGTTTACCGATGAGAACCAGCGGCATGGAATGTGTCAACGCGATGACACTTCTTGGTGCAAATGGCAGTTAGATAAGACTAATTAGACAAAAACGTTTAAAAACACCATAAGTTAACCAATGTTCATTCATTACCTTTTAAAACCGATCTATGTAAGTTTATTAGACGGCGAGTTATTGAACAAATGCGTTCACGAACAAACTCAAAACACTAATGAATATGGACATATTTCGTGCCATGGTAAGGAAAGAGGCGTGAACATTCTGGTTAAAGGTGCTTGCTGACAAGACCTTTAGGACTTCTTGGGACACCTAAATAACAAATTTAAAAAAAATAAAAATAAAAATCATTTAACTCAGTTGTATGGATTCGATGTCCCAAAAATGTTTTTGTTGAATGAAGAACATTTGAATTAACTCAGCTATTTTACATTATAATGATGAGAGTTGCGGGTTGAATGCAGTTTTAGGACATTTTGGTATTCATGGAAAGGCAACCGCTGAAAATTCTATTGCACAAGATCGTTAACGTGTTACTAGAATGGAAAAGTGATCGAGTCCAATTGTTAAAAAAAATAAATAATTAAGAGCTGTCAAAAAAGGTTACATGGATAAAGTGAATGAAAGTGAAAAGTGTGAATCTTACGCTGCTGGTGGTTTTTAACATCTTTTTCTTATTATTTTAGACAAAAACTTGATTTTCTCATGTTTATGGTTTTACTTAATTTTTAAAATTTTAAAGCATGATATCTCAAGATTGAATGGATGAAATAAGTTGAAATTTTCAGGAAATACTCTTATATTATATATAATCCAGGCTTGGACAGGAATGGTGTGCGGTCGCACTCTGTAACTGACCACGCTAATATTTTTATTTCTTTACAACTTGACCACGGCTATTTTGATGTTTTAACAATTTGAATGCAATAAAAAAAGTGTTACGTTATAAATATCTTTTAATCGTTGATCTTTTCTAAAGTTTTTTATTTTACGTAAAGGCTTTAAATAAAATCATAAAATTAATTATAGTTATTGTTAATATAAACGCTTGTGTAAATTAATAAAAAACGTTAGTTTTTTTTATGTAGGCATTTATTTTTTATGATAAATTTAAACGTTTGAAACTATTTTCTTATGTCTTCCTAAAACATATTTAAACTATTATTTTTAGAAATAATTTTTTTAAGTTACTTTAGTTTGTGAATAAGTTCAAAAGCTTTTGTGGCTACTAACTTTTACACATTTTATGTGAATTATGCAAGAATATAAAATAACTTTATTTACTTATATAAGCATGTATTTTGTTGATTTAATGAAAAAGTTTTAAAGCATTTTGTAATGTTCATACTATTAATTTTTATGATTAAACTTACGATTTTTAAAAATGTTTGAAATAAACATTTTATTTTTTGTAAACAATTTTTTTTTTTTTCAATTTCGTTAGAAATGAGTTTAAATCTTTTATAATAATTTTTAAATTCGTTATGCGAAGCGCCTATTAATTAAGTTGTAATGCTCAAATTAAAATTAAATTAAAAAGCTTGTTGGCAGTTAATTTATTTAAATCGCAGGCGCATTTTATTTATTTATTTTTTTTCTTCTATTTTTACGAATAAAAAAGTTCAAAACCTTTTTTTTATTTAGATTCACTAATTAGAGCATGAAATTAGTAAAAATTACTATTTTAAAAAGACTACGTTATTTTTTTAAACAATTATTTATTTTGCAACTTTTTTGACAAAATAAATGTTTATACAATTTAAAAATATTATATAAAACACTTTTTAATAAATTTAATAAAATTTGTTCTTTCATTAAACCAATCATAAGTAGTAATTTGTTACTTAATTTAAAAACATTTTGTATACTTTAATAACACGTAAAAAGATAAGTTTTAATAACGTTTATTTCATATGTAATTAAAAACGTAACTTAAAGTTTCGCTTCAAGTATAAATTTTTATTTTCATTTTAGTGCTTATATAATTTCTTTTTCGTTATGAATTTGTTTTTCGTTTCTTTTTTCGTTAGTTTTTTTTTTTTTCGTTAGTTTTTTTTTAATTTTTTTCCTAGTTTAAGTTTAGCTTAGCGTTTCTACATTTAGAACATTTCTGAAATTTTTAACTCATCAAAATATATAAACATTGTTTATTAAACAATCGTGGTCAAGTTGTTAAAAAATAAAATCATTTGCGTGGTCAGCAATAGCCCTCGATCGCACGCTATTCCTGTCCAAGCCTGATAATCCATACATCATAGGTTTTTTCTTTATTGAGGTAAATAAATATTTTAATTTGTAAAATTTATACAAATATTGCTATGTTTTAAACACTCTTTTTACTAAAAGAGGCATAACTTTTGACTGAGTGAGTTAATTAAAGAATTGATATGTTAAATGGATTTTACTATCTTCCTTAAGATATGTTGAAAATTTAAAGTAGTAACTATCTTCATATCTGCATACAATGTGTTTTGAAATATTGTATTTTTTTGTCTCATTTTAGCAATAAATTAGGGTAATCGAAGCAAAAAAAATAGTTTGGCGTGTTTGAAATATTTCTTAAGTTGAGACCAGCCATATATACCAAAATTTGATTAGTTAAATTCATAGGATCAAAAAAAAGTATATTTCTTGGGCAACCCCCTTAACTAAGTATTTTTTTTATTTTCTCTTTCGTTAAAATTTTCTTTTCTTTACAATTTTTTTTTCAGATAAGTTTAGGTAAGTTTTTGTAGTGTGTTTTTAAATTTTGAAAATATGCCGTGGTCAAATCGTTAAAACATTATTTTTTGCGTGGTCATATAAAGACGTGAAATCGCACATCTTTCTGTGAAAGGCTGGTATGGCAGTGTTTCTGCAAAATTTCCAAATGGAAATTTCTTTATGGCACTGGCACGGGGATACCGCTGCCCAAATTATTTTCCTAGAATAGCCTCTGATATATATATATATATATATATATATATATATATATATATATATATATATATATATATATATATATATATATATATATATATATATATATATATATATATATATATATATATATATATATATATATAGTGGTGTACCCTCTGGTTTTTTCTCAGTTGCCCTGCGTGCAACTGAAACAGTTTTTATTTCTTATTTGAGTTGTTCACTATGATAATCAGTAGTCCGGTATAAAAGTTTTTTTTTGTAATTTTTTCTTGGGTGAAACTAATGATATTTTTAATATTTTAGTTTATGCAAAGCTGTGTACTTTGTTTTTAAGGAGAAAATTATTATAAGTTTGTTAGGGATAAAGCTATAACAAACAAAACAAAAAACTTACGACTGCAAAAGTAACAACACTCATGTCACTAACTGCATTATAAAAGTAATAAAACTATAATAGTGTTATTACTTTTATAAAGCACTTATACCTTTTTAAGTTCATTCTTTGTTCAAACAACATTAGTAATTTCAAACTATAATAAAAGTAGATAAGCATTTAGAAAATATAAAGTGGATATTCAAATATTATTAAAAACTTTATAAACTTTTACAAATACTTAAACAACTTTATAAAAACATATTTTATAAAAAGTTTGGCATTATGAAAAACGTTACTAATAGTCCAAAAAGACGTGCTTTAATTTTAAAGTCAACCAATCAAAAGTTTTTATTAGTTGATTTTAACATTAACACTGATTTTTACGGACCATTAGTATTTTCATAATGCTAAACTTTTTGTACGGTATGGTTTTATGGAGTTGTTTAAGTTCCTTAATAATTTTTTAATATTATTTGAATATCCACTCTATTTTTCTAAATGCTTTTCTACTTCAATTAAAATACAGTTTTATTAATAAACACACTCTTATAAGTAGCTAACTGTCTGGTTATCCAATGAATTAAGTATACGGTTTCCATGAAAGGTCAGTAGTAAACAATAATCCAACAAGGCGTAAAGAAGACTCATTGAGAGGGTTGCCATTTATTAATATAATGTGGAGAGTACTATAATAGTTGTTTGCAGTAAATAATTGAGCCCCAATCTGTTATAGAAATGAGGTCACATTCAAAATCGGCTGCCTGTTCTAAGCGATCAAAAATAGAAAACTTTTTGTCAAACAGGAGTATAAAGTTGAGTCATCAGCAAAAAGAGCTACTTTAGATGTAAGGTTGTCGGGAAAATCATTAATGTAAATAAGAAACAAAACAGGATCAAGGATAGAACCTTGAGGTACCCCAAAAGTTACTGGAAATGAAGAAAAGTGTTGGCCTTCAAGGATGACTTTAATAAAGCAATTAGAAAGAAGCAATTTGATAATCTCAAAAACTTTCCCACATACACCATATGAAACAAGCTTATGGAGAAGACCAGAGCTTATAGAGAAGACCAGCATGCCAAACTTTGTCAAAAGCCTTAGATATATCAAGAGCAATAGCACTAGCCTCTCGACCTTATTTTTTATTAGTTTCTAATGCATGATAATATCTTTCAGTCACAGCATATACATATATATTTTATATTATATGAAAAAAGGTTGATTGAATGATAATTGGAGGGGTCAGAATGTTCACCGGAGTTTATGTAAGTTAGAACAACAGATGAATATATATATATATATATATATATATATATATATATATATCAGGCTTTCCCAGGAAAGGCGTGCGATCGCACGCCTTGTTTGTCCACGCATAGAATAAATTTTTCTGACCGTTTTATTATTATTATGAACTGACCACGTTTTATTATTATGCGTTTCAAGAATTCGCGCCAAAACAAAGCTAAACCAAAATACCGCAAAAATGCAAGCAATCTTAAAGTGAATAAAAGAAATCTGTTTGTGCTTTCAAATTTAAAAATTAATGTATATTATTAAAAAAAAATTTACCTATATTTTATTTATTTTTTTTTGTTTTGTTTTTTAGGGCGGTAGTTATTTTAGCTATGAAAAATCAAATCAATAAAAAAATAAAATCAATAAGAAAAATCAAATCAAAAAGAAAAAGATTATTGTTTAATGAAAATAAAAGGACCTTTTAATGTAAAATTTGTTTATGACTTTTATCAGTCAGTAATACTTTAAAATTCATGATAGAATTTTAATTAATTTTTATATGTTTCGTAAATACATTTAAATGTTTAAATGTATTGATACGCAAGAAAGCGCGAAAACGATTGCTATTAATTTGTAAAATAAGTTTTTTTCAAATTTCAAATAAAATTTTGTTATCTTTAAAATCTCAATTAATATATTTAATAATTAAAACAGCAATTTATTTTCTTGTCTAAGTATTGGGGAATAACGTCATCGCCTTTGCATAAACCTTCGTAAAAACTAAATTAAATAAAAAAATTTAATCAAATTTGTCTAGCGTAAATGAATCAGTTTTTTAATATATTATCTGATAAAGTTAGTGAATAAATTACATATCAAGTCTTTTTTTTTTCGTGAAAACTTTATGATTTATTGTCGCCTTTTCCTTGACTTGTATCAAATTTTGTAGCTGAAAATAGCAGCCCTTAAAAAAAGAAAACAAAAACAGTAAAAAAATTTTGAAAAAAATGTTCAGTACTTTTTTTTTTTTTGTTACAAGATTTTTTTTTTTTTTTTAGTTTTTTTTTTATTATTAAAATATTTTTCTTACATCCAATTTCAATTTTATACTTTGTTTAGACTTCGTTTCCTTTTTTTAATATTATATTTTATTCTCTGTGGATAAGTTCCGCTTTCCCACGAAATATTGCCGCGGTCACGTTTTCTGAAAAATTTATTCTATGCGTGGACAAACAAGGCGTGTGACCGCACGCCTTTCCTGGGAAAGCCTGATATATATATATATATATATATATATATATATATATATATATATATATATATATATATACATATATATATACATATATATATATTTTTATATATATATATATATATATTTTTTTTATATATATATATTTATATATATATATATATATATATATATATATGTATAAAATGGCATCTGTTGTTCTAATTTACAAAAACTCCGGTGAACATTCTGACCCATCTAATTAATCAAGTAGTTAATTAATTTCGGCCATAACCTCGGCCCTGGAACATGCTCCAGCTATGGTCTATCAAGCCTGGCCCTGACCCTGGTTGCTTACTTAGCCTAATAACCTTTCATAAAAAATAGAGCTAAAGTTAAAAGCTCTCTTTTATCTCATTACAATGGATACCCACCTCCAAAATCAATTAAGCATGGAATGTCTCACTTCCCCATTGTACTCTCATTTCTTTATTGCACACATAGCCAAAAGTAAAAATTTTGAAATTTAATTTTATAATGCATTTATAGTTATTACATTTATAAAACATTATAACAATTGCTTAGAATATTTATAACTCTTGTTATGCACAATCTAAGGAATTTGTGTAAGCTACAACTCTTACACCCAAAATCTGAATAGTTAAAGTAATCTTTTACAAACTTTTGTTAATTTTCGTAAATTCCTAGACATTGTATCTATTAATAAAGGAAATAATAATAATAATAATAAGATAGACATAGTATATTTGCTTGCATTCACGAGTTTACTTTTGAACTTAAGCAATGTTAAGTTCAGAAAGGTTTTTAAAAAACTATATTTAAATTTTAATTTCTTACATGTCTTGAGTTGCATCTCTTTTCTACTAATACTACTATGGTTGTGCTGAAACTAATACTACTATGGTTGTGCTGAAACTAATACTACTATGGTTGTGCTGAAACTAATACTACTATGGTTGTGCTGAAACTAATACTACTATGGTTGTGCTGAAACTAGCTATAATCTCTTGTTCTATCTATCAAAGCTCAATCTAGTTTGACTCATCATTCAACAGCATCTTTTATCTATTCTTAATGTTTAAATATGTTATAACTAAGTGTGAATTTTAATAAATGAGCAGAGTTATTACCATGCTTTAATTTTCAGTTGTAGATAACTCATATGAGTGATTTCTACATGAGAAAAGTTTTTTTTCATTTTTTCCTGTTAATTTAGAAATTAAAATTAGAAAATATAATGATAATTTTGAGGGTGTGACAATATAGTAAATAACAAAATAACTTGATCATTATTTTATTGAAGGCTAATTGAAAAATGTTTATATATTTTTTTTATTTTAGATGTAATATAAAGAAATAAAAGACTTAGATATATAAAATGTCAGGGATAAATAATGTGAACAAATCAAGACCTGTTGTGGCAGGAGTTGATCTAAACAGTCCTGCACAGACATTTAATGTTGTGATTGCATTATGTGGCATTATATTTATTTTGGCTTTGAGTTTTTTTTCCTGCATTAGATTAAAGCTACGTCAAATCTACTCGCCTCGTTTGCTTTTAATTGAACGAAAATCTGTTCCTGGTTCCACTTCACAATCTATCTTCTCATGGATAGGACCATCATTTAAAGCTACTGATCAAGATATCTATGCTTTTTCTGGTTTAGATGCACTTGTGTTCTTGAGATTTATGAGGTTAGTTTTGAAGTTTGCTCTGATTACATTGCCTTTTGGAATGATAGTTTTGTTACCTTTGAATGTTTATGGTGGCAATCAGTTGACAGATGGGTTAGATAAGCTAAGTATGTCAAATGTTCAAAGTGGATCTTCCTTGCTGTGGTTTCATTGGATAGCTGTTTGGGTATACTCATTTGTGGTACTTTATTTAACTTTTCTTGAATGGAAAGTATATACCACTTTCAGACAGAATTACTTAAAGAAAGGTATTAGCAAACAGTTCACTGTACTGGTACAGAACATACCAGAAAAAGTATGAATTTAGATTTTAAAAATCTTTTATATTTCAAATAATATTAACTAGTTACCATGCTTTTAAACAATTTTTAATCTAGATTCGTAGCAATGACGATCTAAAGACTTTTGTAGACAAACTGTTTCCAAAACATGTGAGTTGAATTTTGAAGAGTTAAAAAGTATAAAATTTTAATTGAATTTAGTTTAAAAGAGTGTAAGTTACATATTTGTTTAAATTTAATTAAGAATGCCATTTTATAATAAAACATGTTGCACCAAAAAAAAAAAAAAAAAAAAAAAAAATGCATTTTTGAAAAGTTCAATGATAACTTATGTCTCATGAGTCTTAAATAACTTAAAGTCATAATTTGGTTTTTGTTAAAAGGATTTAGCTTTAATTTTCTAAAATGTCAATTTAGAGTTTCCCTTTATCATGCAGCTATTCAGCTATTTAAATTTTTCAGGTTGAGAGCGTCTATATGGTTAAAGACTTGAATGTATGGAGTAAGCTTATTGAAAAGCATGATTCTTATGTTATAAAGTGGGAAGTTGCCAAGGTAACATTTTGAATTTGCTGTGTTTCTAAATTATAGTTCTCATCATTTTTAAGACAATAATATTTTGGTCTAATTTTGTCTTTCTCTTTTTTATTATTGTATCCTCTTTTATCAAAGTTTAAGTAAAGTATGCTACACAACTGTTGATGCTACTACAGAACTGTAGTTACTGCTACTTTTAAACATAATTTTACCTGTATTATCTCTTATAATTATATTAGTTGCAGTTTTGCTTCATTTAATTACCTTTATAACAGTTAACAGTCATTTTAGTGTATTGATAGTCTTGTAACAATATGATGCAGTTTAATTATAGTTGTTTTAATTTTAAATGTTTCATTGATTAAAAAAAAAGTATTTTCAGTGATTTTATTTTAACACCTTTATCAACTTTTGATTTGTTTTTGTTAGTTTACTTTTTTTTGTATAAATTTGCAAAATTAATAGTATAAGAAATTTTTAAAAAAATAAAAATACTTATGTGTGTGTATATATATATATATATATATATATATATATATATATATATATATATATATATATATATATATATATATATATATATATATAGAATTTATAACTTTATGTAATAAATTTTAAGCTTTATTTGGAAAAAAATAACAAAAGAATGACTTTAAAGAAATATCCTTGTGCAAAAGAAAGAGATGCAATTTCCGAATATGAATTTGAGCTTCAGGTTTTCAAATTTTAATCTTTATATATAATATATTTGTACATATTTATTTATATATTTTTTATAACTGTATATTTTGATATATAAAGTTTAATCTTGTAGGTATCTTTTTATGTTTGACTAATCAAATAATTGAACTGCTTGATTAGTCAAATAGTCAGGCTTGGTCGGGAAGCGGGAGCGATCGCTCTCGATTGCTGACCACGTAAATAATATTTAGTTACGAAAAGCTGGCCAGATTTTTTAGTTGTTTTGAGAACATTTTGAAAAGCAAAAAAAAAAGCGCAAAAAATTAATTGGACCAATGAGAGACAATTACAAAAAAAAAAAAATTAGGCAAATAAAATATCTTTAAACGCAAAAAACTACGTTTAGAAAAAATGATTTTTTTTATAAAATTAAGTGATGTTTTTTATATAAAGTAACATCTTACGATCATTTAAAAAGGAAACAAATATTCTTTATTTAACAAAGTTTGCAAGTTTTAGTGTTATTTAAGCTAAATTATTTTATAAATAAAAAAGTTAATTTTTTAAATACCTATTTTATGTTTCGCGTAGTTTGAAAAGTTTAACATATTTGAAGCAATTCTTCTTAGTAAGATAAACATTCTTCTTAGTAAGATAAACAAATGAAAGAATTAAATCATTGAATTACTATTGAAATTAAATTAAAAAGATAGAAATCAACTAAAAAGGTTAAAAATACTTTATGAGGAGGAAGCGAAACTGCTTCACAATATTGCTGATGATGTTTAGTGAGTGGGCTTTTTAATTTTAATTGGTGTTTAAAGCAGAAAAAAGTATAACGAGTTTTAAGAATGGCAACTTAAGCGAAAATAATTAGAGTTAGTAAACCAATATCTAGTAACTTTTCTTTATATCTAATTATTTGCTATATATATTTGTGTTCTGTCGTGACTTCAGGCGCGGTGCTTGTTTATCCGCGAGTTACTTTGTACGCGTTGTTTGAGTTTAATAACCAGAAACTTCTTATATGTTTGTTACATAACTAGTTTTGTTAACTTTAACGATTATAACTTCATTGAAAACGCAATTATTTTTGGAAGTCTTTTTTTAAATAATAAAAATTGCTTTAAAAGATGTATTACGATAAAAAACAGATACACAAAATTACATTTACATAAAGAATCCATACTTTTTAAATAATAAATAAGAATATACTAATAAAATCTATAATTTATAATAAATTTTTAAAATTTTGACAATTTAGTTAATATATATTTAAAACATTTATTTTTGTAATCAAATAATATATATATTCTTAAAACAATAATTCTTAAAAGAATAATCGCACCAAGATGTTTTGAGAACATTCAAGTTTTTTATGTTTCCATGTATGTCCGTAAAACAAAAATTTTTTGTTTCGTACATAAATTTAAATGTTCTCAAAACAATTAAAAAACCTGGCCAGTTTTTCGCAACTAAATATAATTTCCGTGGTCAGTATTGGAGAGTTGAACTGTTAGTATTTTACAAACATTTAATCTTAATTACTAGATGTTATTTATATATGATTAATCTGAAATTTTGAAATGATTTAAAAATCTTTATTTCTAAAGTTAAAATTTAGAGTATTTTATAGGAGATTCAAAATCAGTTAGCAGATGAACAGTTTTCTTCAAAACATCAAACATTGCCATGTGCATTTATTTTCTTCAAATCGTTAAAAGGGCAAGCTAGTTCACTTAAAAGTGTATGGGATTCAAGTCCATTTCATTATCATGTTACACCTGCTCCTGAACCAAAAGAGATTTTATGGGGAAATTTAGCTATTCCTTTTTGGCAAAAGTAATTTTACTTTTTATTAGTTATTATGTTTTTCTAGCTATTACATTTGTTACAATTTTTTTTGTTGTGCTATGTTTATTTTTTTACTTAACATTTTATACTTCAATAATTTTAATGTTATATTCAAGATAGTTAAAATTTTGTTGACGAATTGTATTATTTTTTATTGTAATTTTAGGTTGAAAATATTTTTAATTTTAGGAGTTTAAGAAATATTGTTGGCTATATATTTATTTTTATGCTTGTAATATTTTGGACAACACCTATTTTGTTTATTTCATCTCTAACCAAATTGAGTTCCATTGCTTCAGAATTAAAATGGTTAGATGAATGTAAGTTATTATAGACTTTATGTTTATATTTTATTATAAAAATATGATATATTTTTTTAAATTTAAAATTAATTAAAGTTGATATAAAAATAAGATAAAGTTATGTTTTTATTTTGTTAATGTTTTTTTGTTCGTATAAAATTTTTTTCCTAGTTAAAATATTTACAAAAGTTTTTGTATTAAAAAAATTTAAACAAAGTTATTATATATTAAATAATTTTTTAGATAATTTTTGATAATTTATTTATTTTATAATATTGATATATTATTTTATAATTATAATCAGATTTCACAAAAAATTCAAATGTTCATTAAATTATACCAGAATCAATGAATGAGTTTACTAATTTAAAATTTTTTACAATTTATCAAAAGACAAATATCATGTCATATTGTTCTGGCAACTGTCTAAAGTAAGTTACTGTAAATGCTTCTAAATATATTTAGTAATATATTTCACTTTTAGCGTTATTGTAACTTAATTATTTAATCAGTGCATTTTACTTAATTAAATAAGTAATAATATTAACTAAATGAAAAAAGTAAATAAATTCACTCCCAAAAAAGCTGCAAACAACCACTATTAAGTTGGTAGTTATGAGAACACAAAGAATATTGTTAAAGAGCAAGGAAATGGTTGACAGAAGACTTGAAATGTTGTAGGTTGTAAGAGGCGATAGGAGATAGAGGTAGGTTGTAAGAGGCAAGAGAGTTCCAAAGCATTGATGTGCAAAACGATGAGTTGAGCTATAATGAATTTTGGTTAATGAAACTAGAGATTATAGCTTGTTTGAGCTGCAACTATGATAGCATAGCAACTATGATAGCATAGCAACTATGATAGCATAGCAACTATGATAGCATAGCAACTATGATAGCATAGGAAGAAAAGAGAAAGAGATGTAGCCTTACAATGATGGGACAGTTGTTCAACCTTACAATGATCGGACAGTGGTTCAACCTTTCAGTGATAGGACAGTGGTTCAACCTTACAATGATAGGACAGCTGTTCAATCCTACAATGATGGGACAGTGGCTCAAGTTTGAGAGATAGAGCATAATGGCAGCATTTATGAGAATTATTTTTTGTTTTAATATTTGTATGTGATTAAAAAATTTTAATAAAAAAAAATTAAATTATAGGGCAAGCTGGAACTTCAACTTTGGTTATGAATTTTATTCAAGGAGTTATCCCTGTTCTACTTATTGCTATATTTTACATTATATTACCTTATGTAAGTTATTTTATTTTATATTACTATATGTAATTTACTTTTATTATTACTTCTTTGAACATTTTTTTTTAATTATGCACTATTTTTAATTAAGCAATTTTGTATTTGTTTGCAGATTTTGAGAGCAGTTGGAAAATTTCAAGGTCATATTAGCAAAAGTGAAATTGCTCTTATAACTTTTAAGTTTCTCTTTGTATTTCAGGTCTATATTTATGTTATCTTTTTATTCATTTTTTCATTATATTAAAAATTTAAATTTTATTATTTAAATTTTTTTTTTTTTTTAAATAGTAATTTTATTTTTAATTATATTTCAATTTTTAGACATTTAACACATTTTTCATATACATTGTATCGGGTTCAGTTCTTCAAGATTTCCAGAAAATTATCAATTCTCCTTTACAACTTCCAAGTTATCTTGCTAAATCATTACCCAGTCAAGCTGGTTTTTTCCTTAACTATATAACACTTATGTCTTTTGTTGGATTAGCAATTGAGCTGACTAGGATTGTACCTCTTATTGTTTTTACAATAAATATAAAGTTGTGAGTTTATGTCTATTATGAATTGCTTTTACTATATATTTTTTTTATATATAAGTATTAGGAAAAAAAGACTAATTAAGCAAAAATGTAGAAAATATTTTTGCTCACTTATCCCTGCACGAAACATTATTGATGATGTCATATTAAAATAGCTGTCTGAGGGGGCTTCAGTGCATATATTAATTGAAATTGAGCAGTATTATCCAGACATAATAGATTCTTTTTTTCTTTTTTTTTTTTTTTTTTTTTTTGAAAAAACTGTCTGGATTTTTGTAAAGTGTGCAAAATATATTAAAATAGTGTCAACCTAAATTTGCAAAAATAAGTACAAGTGTTTTTGTTGGAATTCTGATTTATTGTGTTTTTTACACCACTAGCATGACAAGTAGTTAGAAATATTATTTTTTTGTACGTTTTTTTTTTAATTGATTTGGTTACATTTATTTGCTTATATATACATGTATATATATATATATATATATATATATATATATTATATATATATATATATATATATATATATTATTTTTCAACATCTTCGCTTTCAACAAGGCTGCAAGCAACCACTATTAGAGTTGGAAGTTATTGGAAGAGAAAATATAAAGTTTGTAGAGCAAGATAACCATTGACAGACGACTCAAAAGATTGCAATTTACATGGATCAAGAAAGCAAAATTAAGGAAGCGAATTCCTAAGAACTGATGTTCGAGGAAAAAAAACTAGATGAATAAGAGTTTTTGGAGCACTTGGGAACAGTCACAATAAATTGATGAGACTTAAAGGGATCCCAAACTCCCAACACATGTTGTGTTCATATTAAAGATAATGTTAAAAAAAATGGTTTGAGCCAAATTTTTTTTGATTAAAAATAAATAATGAATGCATACCGTGAAAAACAAATGTTTTTGTTTTTGCCAAAGCTCATCTTCTCCATTTTTTTCAACCACTCGGAGTCTTCAAATTATGCGTCGCAATCTACAGACTTTGGCAATTCTTTTGAAGCGCATTTAATTCATAAAAGTTTTAGTATTTGACGTCACAGTAGACTTTTAACAAAAGAAACTCTAGAAATATTTTTTTATTTATTTTTAGTCGAACTTTTTTTGATTATTTGTTTAGTTTTTTTTGTTTCTATTTTTAACATTTAAAAAGATATTAAAAACCTCAAATGTTTTATGCTGGTTCGTTGCTATAAATTGTTATTGCACCATATATTTAATGTTTATAAATTATGAATATTTATTATCTCAATCAAGACTCTGATAAAAAAATGTTTTACATTAATTACCCGTATAAAATTATTATTTCAATTATAAGACTCTGATAAATAAATGTTTTACATTAATTACCCGTATAAAATTAGTTACAACATTTTTATTTGGTTAGATAATATTTTGTCTCAATTTGCTTGGGGAATTAAAAATTAGTTTGAATAATCACGTCGAAATATATATTTAAAACAAATTATTTAAATGACGGGGGTACTAAAGTCTTTTTATAACAAAAGTAGGTAAAAAATAAATAACTAAATAAAAAGTTCAACATTAAACATCTTTTTATTGTTATATTGCAACTGTAATTATTAAAATATTAACTTTAACTATATTTACTTATTATTTAGAACGACTTAGCAATAAACAAAAACCCCCTAAAATTATGCGATATTGTGTTAATTTATTCTAAGATCAGAAAAGGCCCTAGGAACGTATTTGTTCCTATAGTATGTAAAATATGTTAGAGTAAAAACAAAATTATGTATGAAGTTGCCGACATTTCAAAAGTTTTGTTATCAAAAATCAAATGCAAAATGAAATGATTTTTTTTATCCATACTTAATTTAGCAAGTTCAGCAATTTAAATTTAATCAGCGTAATCAAAAAATTTTTATAATAAAAAAATTTAACAGTTCATCAAATATCTCTAATGAAATGAAAGCAATTGCTTGTAATTACTTTTTTTCGACGGAAAAACTAAAAACTTCATAGCGTAAAAATGACCAGAGACGATAGGAAAAAGTTTTGATTGTTTAATGTAAGATTTAGAATATATAATACTGCGCTCTCTTGCACAAAAATGAGAGACCGTATATATAATATTCTATATAATGTAAAATACTCGTAAGAAAATCATAAGATTGGTAAGTAAAGCTTTAATATTTGTTTTAATTTAAAAACAAAAGAAATATAAGTAAGATAAATAAATCGAAAAATTATTAAGATATCTGTAAAAAACAAGTTGCTCCTATAAAATAAAAATAATACAAATAAATTTGTTTTGCTGTATGTTAAAAAAATACTACAGTAGAAAAACGCAGCTTAGTTTAATTACACTTTTCTTTTGTTAAAAGTCTACCGTGACGTCAAATACTAAAACTTTTATGAATTAAATGCGCTTCAAAAGAATTGCCAAAGTCTGTAGATTACGACGCATAATTTGAAGACTCCGAGTGGTTGAAAAAAATGGAGAAGATGAGCTTTGGCAAAAACAACAACATTTGTTTTTCACGGTATGCATTCATTATTTATTTTTAATCAAAAAAAATTTGGTTCAAACCTTTTTTTTTTCATTATTTTTAATATGAACACAACATGTGTTGGGAGTTTGGGATCCCTTTAATTGAATGATGAGTAATATGAGAATGAATTTTTTTAGATGATACAAGAGATGCCAGCTATTTAGAGCAGTGCCATTATAGTATTTGTAGAAAAGAGATAAAGAAGCAACATTAGCATGATGTGATATTGGTTGGAGGTTGGCTGCGAGAGCAAGTCCAACTATGTTTACAACGCATTTTTGCACTTTGTCTAAAAAAGAAAAAGCATCATTGAAAGATCCGCCTCAGATATAGCAACAGTATTCCATACAAGGACAGATTTAAGGTTTATAGAGATAAAGAATAGAATCCGGAGTAAAAGTCAAGCATGATAAAGAGATGCAATCTTAGCAGATGCTAATTTTGCAATGGGTTTGATATATGGTTTCCAAGAAAGATCAGAAATAAGAGTTAATCCTAGAAGATGAAGGGTAGATGACTCATGGAGTACATTACCATTCATGAATGTAGGAATATCTAAATTATTGCGATAACAGTCAGCTTTAAGGTAGTTTAAAGAGATGCGATGATAGGGGGCACCTAAGGGTAAATGTGGAGAAAATGAACACTGACTAGGATCAGAAACAAGATATAAGTCAAGTAGAGAAGGTAAATGATTCCAGTTGTCTGGAAAACAAGTTGGAAAGTTGATTATTTAAGTTGGAGATTGAGAAGGGCAAAAGTTGTGGACCTTAACACCTGCAGAATCACTGATACTAGAGCCAAGCCATTTAGGCTGATGAGCATCAAAGTCACAGCAACGATATTGGCTGATGGATAAAGAGAGTGGGTTTATTTAATCAGAATGGTTAAATTGACCACAAATATTAATGATTAGAGAACTTGGTGATGGCGATGGTTTTTTGTGTTTTTTAGTTTTTGGTACTTTAGTCATTTTTAAATTTGTTAATGAACTTGACTCAAGGCACAGATAGTTCTTAGTACACTATTTAATATTCCAAACAATTGCCTCATTGCTATTAATAAACCAAAGTCGTAACAAAGGGCTCTAAATGTGTTCTCGACAATGCACACCAAAAGTATGAACAAAGACACCATCCATGCGCAACATGGCACTGTTAGTACTCTGATATTTAACAGCTGTTGATGGGATCAGCCTAAGAGCTACCACAGTTCGGGAAACCTGACTACCAGCCAGCCTCAGAACCATTAAACTAAGTTTTAGAATTGTACCCTAATTCGGTGATAATAGAATAAGTTGCCTAGTCATAAAAACAGAAACACAAGCAAAACCCATGCATCAAGTCAAGAAAATCTAGCATTCAACATCCTAAAATGGAAAACAATGTGTTATAAATATGTCTGTGCCAGCCTCATAGATAAAGAAGAGGTGCGAGACTGTTCTACAGATAGAATCTGTTTACCCCTTAAGTCTTTGTCTAGGAAGTTTTTCACAATACAGTAGCTGGATGCTTAATATCTGCTCAAGATGAGTATTTTTATGAAGTTGGCTTCTCCTAGCCTTTGCCTTAAAAAGCAGGACTTGAAGCAGGTTGTACTAGTGTATATGTTACCAGTAACAGAATCACCTGACCCAAATTGATATACATACATATATATATATATATATATATATATATATATATATATATATATATATATATATATATATATATATATATATATATATATATATATATACATATATATATATATATACATACATACATACATATATATATATATATATATATATATATATATATATATATATACATATATATATATATATACATATATATATATATACATATATATATATATACATATATATATATATATATATATATATATATATATATATATATATATATATATATATATATATATATATATATATATATATATATATATGTATATATATGTATGTATATATGTATGTATGTATGTATGTATGTATGTATGTGTATATATATATATATATATTATATATATATATATATATATATATATATATATATATATTAAATCATATAGTAAATATACACATATATATCATTTCATCAAAAAAATATTGTTACTTTACAAATTTGGGTATGGTTGAGTTTTGGCTATTTGTAGTAAGTCCTTTTTACTGCAGTATGGAATTGGCATAAAGCACAAGTGGGAACGACTTTGCTTTATGCCAATTCCATACTGCAGTAAAAACTGACAGAATAAACTAGTTATTAGTGCTAATCAAAATGGGCATCTTTGATAAAATATTTTTCTCTAGGATCAACACTGAAAACTGTTTACTCCATCTAACGAACAAAGAAACTTTATACCATTTACTAAATTGTTTAAATTGTTTTTGTCAACACCACATAGCAACATGAGGCAGTATTAAAAAGAAATCATTCAAGCTAAATCAAATTTCTTACATCAATTCAATAATAAATTAACATATCACAGGGTTGCCACCAAATCAGGGAAATCAGGGAAATTCAGGGAAATTTAAATACAATCAGGGAAAATCAGGGAGAAATGATTGATTTAGGAAAAAATCAGGGAAAATCAGGGAACTTTTTAATTTTTCTTTAATGTTTTGAAATAATTTCTAATAAAAATTTTCCTTTCCCAGGGTACCAGGGTTAATGTTAAATATTTTTAAAGAAAATTAATCACATTGTGTATTCATTTGCTCTTTTTTTAGAATAGTACAAATTTTTAAAATTTAAAATGACAACATATTTCAAAGAAGAATGGTTAAGTGATCCTTTGTTTGAAAAATGGCTGGTAATAGGCAGCGATAAAAAGTCAGCCAAGTGCAAAATATGCCAAGTTGAGTTTAATTTGTCAAATATGGGGAGAAGAGCTGTGATAAGTCACATGGATGGCAAAAAACATGCACAGAAGGCAAAGCCAGTATCTTGCTTCTTCATGCCTGCACCGTCTACATCTAAAAAGCAAGCAATTCTTACAGTAGATCAATATGATAAATGTTGTGCAGAAATCTATTCTGTTTTAAATGCAGTACAGAATAATTTCTCATTGAACTCATGTAATGAAAATGGCCTACTTTATCAGAAAATGTTCCCTGACAGCAATACTGGTAAATCTTATGAAATGGGTAGAACAAAACTTGGTTATATAATTAATTTTGGTCTTGGACCTTATTTTCACAGACTTTTAACTGAAAATATAAAAAAATCTCCTTATTATACTGTTTCATTTGATGAAAGCCTTAACGATTCTTTCCAAAATTGTCAAATGGATCTAAATATTCAGTTTTGGAACAGCGATCTAAATCATGTTGAATCCAGATACGTTGACTCTAAATTTTTAGGTCACCCCACAGCAAAAAATTTGCTTGAAAGTATTACTACATCTTTGTCAATGATTAATAGCATAAATCTGACTCAACTAAGTATGGATGATCCAAATGTGAATTGGTCCCTTCTTAATCTTCTTGAAAATTTGGAATGGGAACGAAAATGTCATCGTTTAGAAATATAAATAAAAGAATATACTACTTATTATTTATGTTTCTCAAAATAATTGACTACGAAAATGACTAAATCTAATAACAATAACTTTGAAAAAACTTTTTAATTTTTTAGTATTTTTTAGTTTTTAGTAAAGTATCTATTTTAACTTAGACGATGAATCTAATCCAGATATGAACTATTTTAACGAAATTAGTATGCACTAATTTCGTTAAAATAGTCCAGTGTCAATTCTTTCTAAAAAAAAAGCTGATCTTCTTCATCAGATGAAATCTGTACTACATCTTATTCTTTCTTGTTCACATATTACTTCAAATGAATGTGATCAAGCTTTCATACAATTTTCAAAGTTGTTAGAGGAAAGTTCATCTACTCTTTTACCCGCATTTAAAAATTTTCACTCTGGAAATCGTTTAGACAAATTTTATTTTGAAACCATTAAAGTTGGTGTAGATTACAAGACTTTGTCAAAAGTTTTGATATAAATTTTTACGTTATGTCATGGGCAAGCATCAATTGAGAGAGGTTTCAGTATTAACAGTAATATGCTCAGTGAAAATATGAAAGAAAAGTCACTTATATCTCGTCGCACTATCAAGGATTTTATGGTGTCAAACAAATTAAAGGCTCATGAAATAGAAATAAACAATGAAATGATTAAGGCTGTTCGTAGTGCCTCGTTACAATATAAAAATTATTTGGAGGAAAATAGAAAACTCCAAGCAAAAGAAAAAGAAAATAGCGTGATAATGCTTTTAGATCAGGAAATATTTGAACTTAAGGAAAAGCAAAAAGTATTGAACGAAGTGTGTAAAACATACAATGAGGAATTTATTACATTCACCAAGGAAGCTGGCAAACAGCAGGATATGTCTCAAATGAAACTTCTACTTACAAAAGGCAATGATCGTAAGCGAAAAAGTGAGGAACACGAAAAAGAAATTAAGATGCTTGAGGAGGCTTTAGTTATATTATATAAGAAAAAAAAAGAAGTCAATTACATATAATTTCTTTTTTCTAACATAAAATTGTTTAACCTTTGTTTCAAACATTTCAGTATTTAACAGTATTACTTATTTAGTTTAATTATTTTGTTTTTGTTAGTCTTTTTTAAATAGTTATTATAACTTGTTTGTATTTACTCTTGAATTTTTAATACATTGCTTGTTATTAAAAACATTTTCAATCTTAATTGTTACTTTTTTTTTGAATCTCATTATCTTGTACCCTAGATAAGTCTGATAGATTTTTAATGCTTGTTGAACCCGTTTTATATTATATATATATATATATATATATATATATATATATATATATATATATATATATATATATATATATATATATATATATATATATATATATCCCTTCAGAGTTCAAGTTAACGGAATTCTACTATAAATAATTTCATGTGTTGATTGAAGTATTTAATTAGCTATTTGAATTTTTAAACAAATTGATTGGTTTATTACTCATTGGGGGATTATAGCATCTGTTTTTTTGAAGGTAAAAATCTGGGGTTAATGGAGAAGTTTTAAGGTTAAGTGTGGGTGTTTGAATACTGGAAATATCAGGGGCAAATAAGCAAAATATAAGAAAAAAAATCAAGAACAATCAAAGATAAAAAAGCAAAATTTTCGCAAATAATCAGGGAAAATCAGGGAGAAAAAAGCAAAATTTTAGCAAAAAAATCAGGGAAAATCGGGGAATTTTGTTCTTGAATAACGGTGGCAACCCTGATATCAGTACACATTCTAACAGACAATGAAAGAGAGCTTTTAAGTTTGGTATTAAATTTTGTTCCTTCAATTACAAATACACCTCTTAATGATCACATAGTGGCTTTTGAAAGATTCAAAACAACCCTTCTCCAACAACTCTATTTTTGGACAGAAGAGATAACAAGGCATTCACTTTATAAAAAGTTAAATTTAAAAAAAGAAAAAAAAGGGGTAAAAATGAATATTAAAGGTAATGGTAAAAATAAATATAAAAACATAATAGTAAAAAAAAGGTTAAAAAGCACAATATTAGCATACATGTTTTTTAAAATGAATTATCCTTATTTTACTTCAATATGAATATCTATTATACTTCAATTGAATATCTTGAATTGACACTTTAATACTTTATAACATTTCTCTTAATTATGTCCACTTTATAAAGTATTTCTTAATTATGGTTTATACTTTAGAGTAATTATTCACAGTGAAACACTGTATCTGGGCCTTAAGGTGGATCAAAGCTATTGTATATATCTTAGTTTATGAAACGCAAAATTAAATTTTATTTTATTTTAAATTTTATAGGTAATTTTTTTTTTTCAAGTTTTGCACACACTCAACGACAAATTCAAGAGGCTTGGAAACCAAAAGGAGCTGAGTATGAAATTATGGTAATTTATTTTCATATTATTTTTTTGATAATTTGTGTCATATTTTTTGATAAATTTTGAAAAAATTGCGTTGCAGGAAACCAATACAATGCCATTAAAAATTGCAATTAGTTTTAATCCTTACCAATTACAATTTTTTTTTTTAATGTTTTGGTAAGGATAAAAAAAAATTTGATAAAAAAAAATTAAAATAAAAAGGTTGAAAAAGAAACCCAAAAAGAAAAAAAGAAGATGAATGATATAGCACAAACAAATCTTTAATACTAATTAAGAATAAAGAAGGTATGAAAAAGTTACATAAACAAATTAATTGCTTTATTATTACTATTTACTTTCTAGCCCATATATTGAATGTTTTAATTTTGACAACAATTTTTACAGTTAGATTTCATCATATACTTTAGGCAAACTTTGGTTCTTTAGTTTGTCGTCTCTGTGATGGTATTTATAAAACTCTTTTTGAAAATATGAGAAAAACTCATTGTCATTGTCTTCGCACATTTCCTCTCTGTCTTTTTCTTAATCTTAAAAAAAAATTAGAAGATATTGTGTTGCTTGTGTAAAATAGTTAAGTGGTTGGGAAGTTCCAAAATGAACTTCAGGCTACTATTTTACATAAATCATTTTTCTGTATTAGGTTTTTAAATTCACATTTTTGGCGCTCCAATCTTTCGGATTCCAGGTTAATGTAGTGAATATTTGATTACAAACCCCAGATATTTTTGGGTACATATTTCTAATAAGATAAAAAGTGCTTGAAAAAATACCAGAAAAGATATCTACCACTTTAAAAGTATAAATATGAGATAATTATCGCATTGAAATTATCAGAAAAAATAATTGGAACTTTGAAGTTATCAAAAGTGATACCTGGCATCTTATAGATTTTAAAAGAGATAGCTACTACCTTGAAGATATCAGAAATATTTAACTTTTTGCACTACCTAAATAGGTATTTTTCACTATCAGTGAAAAATAGCTTTTTTAACTATTTTTTACATTGTATAACCATCAAATGGCATCTGATAACATTTTAACATATGTTCTTTTATTTTATTCTTTAAAACTATTTATTAATAAATAGCTCAATATAGAGCGAAACAGGGTAAAATGAAATAGCGAGTAGAATGAAATAGTTATGACAATGTTTATGCTTTTGTTCTTATTAATTATTACATAATCTTTTTGCTAATATTTTTAAATCACATTGTAGAGAATACTTTTCTGAGTAAGATGATATCAAATTTATTTTTGATGAAAACAAATTTGTAAAAAGTTTTTGTATGCGTAGTAAGATTTTTTTTATTATTTTGAAAAATGAACTTAAAACTCTTGGAAATTGAATTTGATATCATTTAACTTAAAAAGTTTTCTGGTATAACTTTTTACGCTGGTTAAGAATCTTTTTACAAAATTTAATGGCAAATTTAATTTTTTACAAAATTAAATTTGCCATTAAGGAAAAAAAATTATAAATAAAAAACAGAAATAGAGAATTGTGGGGTTGAATGAAATATGCTAATAATAAGTGAAGCAATAGATTGGGTGAATAAAAAAATTCACTTGTTTTTTACTCAGTAATTGGTCAGCTTTACGTAAATAAAAATTTCAGCAATTTTGCTCAAGTTTTTATTTACATAAAGCTGAGCAATTACTGAGTAAATTGCTTAACTTTATGTAAATAAGAATTTGTGCAAAACTGCTGAAATTTCTATTCACTTAAAACCAATTTCTATTCACTTACCAATTACTGAGTAAAAGCAATTGCTTTTTTTTTATTCACCCGACCTAATTGCTCATTTCTTAAATGCAGCTTTTTTTTTATTAAATCTCAAGTAACCAATAAATCTCCAACTATAAATTTTTTGTATTGAAAAAAATTTTTCAATGAAATTTTTGTGAATTTAAATGAATGACTTTTACTGACTGCTTACTTAAATGATTCTAATGAATGAATAAATTATACTAGTTACTCTTTTGTTAAATGCGGGTTTTATTAGTTACTCTTTTGTTAAATGCGGGTTTTATTAGTTACTCTTTTGTTAAATGCGGGTTTTATTAGTTACTCTTTTGTTAAATGCGGGTTTTATTAGTTACTCTTTTGTTAAATGCGGGTTTTATTAGTTACTCTTTTGTTAAATGCGGGTTTTATTAGTTACTCTTTATTTTATTTTATTTTATTAGGCAACAACAGATTGTTCCTCTTATTTCAGGTCTTGTATTGACTTGAGATCAAAGAAAAGGGGGAGTACAACTTCTTTCCCCACTTGTTTCCTGCACAAAGTAGTTCTGCATGATTCTCAGAGTATCTAAGAATCACTGATTTTATCTAAGTCTTGTACAGTTGGCATCAGTTATCTTAATGATATAAATTAGAAGTCAATTATTTTAGTCAATATTGTTAAGTCAATTAATTTAGTCAGTATTGTTAAGTCAATAATTAAAAAGTATTTGGTTTTCTCACAGTTTTTCTTTTTCAAGAGAAATATTTTTTATTTTTTATGTAGGTAATCCTATAAAATCTTTTTAACCATTTTTTAGCTTTTTTATGCATTTTGACAGTAGTTTATACCTTAGAAAATGTTGATATTTTTACACTATTCATAATTCAAGTCAAACCATGCTTTAAATAGTAAATCAATATTTTGGTTTGCAAAATAAAAATGGTACCTGTGCTAATAAAACAATTATAATAAAAGTTGTTGGTATTACATAGTAGAACACTAGGGCGTTTCATTCTTGACAATTTTTTGAAAATGGTTACATTACTTGCATAACGGGAAAAATAATGGGCAAAAAACATGTCTACATCTTCAGATTATCTTGAGTTATCTTGAAAAAATAGTGTTTTTTACACTTTTTTTTCAACTTTAAATTAAAAATAATTAATTTTATGTCATGTTACTTGGTGTTTATATTAAAGTTTATCAGATGAACCAACTTTTTTTAGTAAACTTTTTTAAGTTTTCAGTAAACTTAGTAAATGTCTAGATGTTGAAAATGTAATTAAAATTCAATCAGGCAATTTTAGTGTTAGTCTTTCTAAAGACTTTTTATTTATTAATAAAGAAAATATTAATAACGTAAAAAAAATTATAAAGTATTAATTAGTTTTGATTTTAAATAAGATGGATTTTGCTTTCTGTGTTGTTTAACAACTTGTAAAATAAATTAATATTGCTTTTTGTTTTGCGCGCACTTGTGGAATTTGCCATTAAGCTTGATTCCTCTTTTGGAGCAATTATTTGTTACTTCTAATTATTTTGCAAATTTTTAGTTCAATACATCCACTTGTTTGGATCCTTCTAAATCCTTGAAAATACAGCATGCGTATTTATTTTTTTATTTTTTTTATTTGCATTCACTCCCAACAAGGCTGCAAGCAACCACTATCAAGTTGGGAGTTACTAGGAAAAAAAAAGAACAGAGTTATAGAGCAAGGAAACCGTTGACAGAAGACTTGAAAAGTTGAAGGTTGTATGAGTCAGGAAAACATGAAGATGGGAGAGAGTTCCAAAGGATTGAAGTGCGGGGAAAAAAACTAGATGAATAAAAGTTTTTAGAGCATGCAGAGACAGATACAGTAAACGAATGAGACTTGTAAAATGAAACGAATGACGAGTAAAACGAAAATGAATTTTAGTTGATGGAACTAGAGATGATAACTCCTTTGAGCAGTGACCATGATAGTATTTGTAGAAAAGAGAAAGAGATGCAACTTTACGACAATGGGAAAGAGGTTCAAGCTTAGCAGATAGTCCAGGTCCAACAACATTTACAATGCGTTTTTGGACCTTGTCATAAAGAGAAAGTGAATCGTTAGAAGAACCAGCCCAAATATGACAACAGTATTCCATACAGGGATGAATAAGAGATTTGTAGAGGTATAGAATGGAATCAGAAGTAAGGAAATGGCGAGCACGATAAAGAGAAGCAACCTTAGCAGAAGCTAATTTAGCAATCGATTGTATATATGGTTTCTATGAAAGGTCAGAAGTTACTAGAAATAAAGAAGAGTGTTGGCCTTCAAGGATGACTTTAATAAACCGGTTAAAAAGAAATGATTTGATAATCTCAAAAACTTTCCCAGAAACACCATATGAAGCAAGCTTATGGAGAAGACCAGCATGCCAAACTTTGTCGAAAACTTTAGATATGTCAAGAGCAATAGCACTAGCCTCACCGCCTCCATATAATGCACGATAAAATCTTTCAGTTACAGCAGTTAGCAAGTCGGCCGTAGAACGAGAGGATCGAAAACCGTATTGATTGTCTGACAGCAGTTTATTTGACTCAAGATGAGATGTGAGGAATTTATTGATCAAAGACTCAAAGACCTTGCTAATAACAGAAAGAAGACTGATCGGACGATAATTGGAGGGGTCAGAATTTTCTCCAGAGTTTTTGAATATTGGAACCACAGATGCCATTTTCCAACAAGCAGGAAAACAAGACTCCGTCAAACACTTGTTAAATAGTTTAGAGAGAATTGAAGAAAGTTCTGAAGAACAGCTCTGCAAGACTGTAACAGAAATGTTGTTTGGACCACAAGCTGTAGACGAGTTTAATTGAGATATGACTTTAGCAACAGAAGCCGGAGTGATTTGAATGTCTAACAATGGGTCAACCTGTTTGACTGGAATGGAAGGAAGAGAATGTCCATAAGATTCAAGAGTGGAATTAGAAGAAAAGTTCTTTGCAAATAGTTCTGCCTTATCCTTGGGAAAGGTAATAAAATCAGTCCCATTAATGAGAGATGGAATGTTAAATCTACCCTTGTTAATAATGCTGTTGAAGATTTTCCAAAAGTCTTTAGAGCCTAACTTCTGCGATAAGATGCGAGATTTAGTGAACTGAGAATAATGGAGTTTAGCATCTGAAAGCACCTTTTTACATCGATTTCTTGCGATAATAAATAGTCGTTTGTTCTCAAGAGAGTTGTTCTTTTGAAAAAGATGAAAAAAATGATTACGATTGGATATAGCAGCCGCACAAGAAGGAGAAAACCATGGAGTAGAATGAGGCTTGACTTGAAACTGACACGAAGGAATAAAAGCGTAGTAGGTGGTGCAATGATAAGGTGAGCCCAAAAAAGAAGTGCGAGAAGAAAGATTTATAGAGATCATCGCATGGTCAGAACCACCTAAGGGAGAAAAGGGAGAAACTGAACATAAGCTAGGGTCAGAGACAAGACATAAGTCAAGGAGTGAAGGTAAATGATTAGGGTTGTCAGGAAAACGAGTCACAAAGTTAACTATCTGAGTAAGAGATTGAGAAACGCAGAAGTTAAAGGCTTTAGTGCCAGCAGGATCAGTGGTGTTAGAACCAAGCCATTCAGTGTGATGTGCATTAAAATTACCAACAACAACAATATTGGCAGAGGGGTAAAGAGAGAGGGCATGGTCAATTTGATCTGAGATAACATCTAAAAAAGTGCAATCATGGGAAGAAGGAGAACGATAAAGAACAAAGAGAAAGGTGATAGAGTGAAGAGGTGCTAGGCGAAAGCACATAAAAAAATGGTCAAAGGATTCGAACCTGATTTCACAACAAATAGGGGAATTAATGCGTATGTATACCCCTAAACCTAGCATATGACTATTGGAGTCTTTACGAATCAAAGGATAGTATCCATCAACACTGACATCTGAAGAAGGAATTGCAGAATTTAAATTTTTTTCACTGAGTGCAAGCAAGTCTGGTGAATTTTGCAGGAGGTAAGACTCAACTGACGGAAAGTTGCTTCGCAGACCGCGAATATTAGTAAAAGATATACTAAAACATTTAGGTGGTGGGGATGGTTTTTTAGTTTTAAAATTTTTGGTTACTTTGGTCATGATTTGGGTGATAATGAGAACTTGACTCATTCATAGATAGAGCACAGCCTCCTAATCAATGAGCTATGCAGTTGTCTCAGTCCTGTTACTTAACCCTAAGCCGTGACATAGGGCTCCTTATGTGGCCTTGACAATGCACACCAAAAGCATTAACAGGGACACCATCCATGCGCAACATGGCACTGTTAATACTCTGATATTTTGCAGCTGTTGATGGAATCAGCCTCTCTGAGAGCTACCACAGAGTTTGGAAAACCTTACTACCAGCCGGCCTCAGAACCATTAAACTGAGTTTTAGAGCTGTACCCTCATATGGAGATAACAGGAAGAGTTGCATAGCCATTATCAAGGAGGCATAAGCAAAATTCTATGAGTAGAGTCAAGGAGATCCAGCATTCATCATCCTAGGCAGGAAACAATGTAACACAGGTTACATCTACGCCAGCCTAATAGATGAAGTTTAATAGTGAGTTTTTCTGCTTACCCCTAAAGTCTTTGCCTAGGAGGCCTTCTACAAGAAAGTAGCTGGATGCAGTTAACATCTGCCCAAGATGAGTATTTTTATCGAGACACCATCTCTAGCCTTTACTCAACCAAGAGCCCCAAGGCAGGGGATGTTTAGCTGGATGCAGTTAACATCTGCCCAAGATGAGTGTTTTTATCGAGACACCATCTCTAGCCTTTACTCAACCAAGAGCCCCAAGGCAGGGGAATTTTTAGTCGGAGTTTATTTCTCCTAGCCTTTGCATAAGAAGAGCACACTCTGCAAGGCAGCAGAGCTTGTGGCAGGTGGTACTGGGTTACGTGATACCAGTAGCAAGATTGATCTCGATTATCCTGACCTGACCTGGAGTAGTTAAAAGGAGTTACTTCCCGCAACAGTACTTTGAGAAAACCAGGCATGACATTTTGGAAGTGCATTAGGAAAAACACTGCATCTAACAAAATACAGGAGTCTAAGGTGAGTGTAGGTTTTGTAGTTGGAGTAAGTAGTTAGTTACTGAGCTCATGCTGCATTAGAGTATAAACAGAACACAAACAAACATAAATAAACATAAACATAAAAGCGTATGGACCTTATACAGCATTATTAAATAATTAATGGTATTGATTTAATAAATTTTGTGGCGCCACAAACCACACCAGCCTATCGAAGATCTAAGTTTAGTTAAAGAATAAAGAGCCATGGCTTTGAACTGGATGTTGAAAAAAAATTGAAACATGAAAGTCGTAATTTTTTCACTAATTGAGCAGTTAAAAACTGAAATTCCTTTTTAACTACCACAGTAAACACACCATCACTCAACTGTTTTAAATGTAGAGTTTAATAATACAGTTTATTCACGCTTTTCAATTTGGCTGGCACAGCTATAATTGCATATGTTGTCAGAAAAACGGGTCCTTGTCTGCCTCTCTCCGTCAATAATTAGAATATACATTTTAGATAAACTCTTACCGTGAACTGTTTTTACTGTGCATGATTTCAATAAATTTGTAAATAATAATTATTGATGACTGAATAAATAAATAAATAATAGATAAAAAAGTAGCCAAGACTGTTGGCAAATTTAAAAATAAAAAAGGTTGAAGAATTTAATGTTAGAAATTTTGGTTTCCTAATTAAAAAAGTTTTTGGTCATAAATAAGTTCATTAGGACTCTTTCTGTCTCTTTGTAATGCAGTAAATGCATGTTTGATGCGTAGCTCATTATGATAATGGCAACATGCCATCCAAAGGAGAGGTCTCTTTGACTTAATTTCAGTTAAAGTTGCTGCTCTGTTTTTATCACCTGTATTGCTGGCTGTGGTACCAAAGCATATACCAACAATGTTTTCCAAAATTTTCCAATGTTGCCTGAGTTTCATGGTTGCATCACATTAAATTTTACCTGTTGTATCTTTAGTTAAAGGTACATCAATAAGTTTAAGACTGAAAATAAAAGTTAATTTCTTTGAAAACAGCAATAAGAAATATACATAGTATATAAATAAGTTACCATTATGAGATCGGCTAATAAGAACTGCTGCATATTCTTCATTATAAGTTAAATATAATAAACAACATGTAGCAGCTCTTATAAGCTTAGTTCTTATAATCTTATTATGTCTAAATGAAAAAGCTTCAAATCATAGTGTAAATTTTTTTTGTTTATCTTATCACTACAAATTGACAAAACTGTTTTCTCCTGCGCATTTTGTCTGACATAGTCATATCATTAAGTTTGTCTAGGCTTTTGTCGATGATAGTGGATTGAAATAGAAGCTGTTGGCAAACTGGTAAACAACATCAGTCACAGATGCTGTTTGAAAAACTTCTGAAAAATTCTTTGCTGATATTATGAGTGAATTTGTTAAAAGCATCTTCCTTTTCTATAGAGATAAAGGAGTAAACTTTGTATCTTTTTGATCTTTTTTCTTCAGCACTATCAACTAATTCACTGAATGAAGGCACTCAGTTTTTGATCTTTGGTTGACCTTCTCTGAAAATTGCTCAGTATAGCTTCATGGTCAGTATAGCTTCTTGGCATTTTAAACATTTTGAAACACCTAGACTGATGCTATCTGTCATGTGATATTTTCTGCTACTCTTTTGATCTTCATAAAAAACCTAATCTTTTTTCCATTTTGGTCTTGATATTAACAGCAGTTTATATGCATTTACTATTGAAATGTTGCAAAGTTGTTCAAGTACATTAAAAAATCTGACTGTATTTTTTTACCAGCTTTAACATTTTGACTCTACTGTTCAATTTTCTTTATATTCAGCATTTTCCTCAATTTTAACAAGAGTTATTTGATCATATTGGTACTCCAGCTTTTTCCCAAACTTCCTTAAGCTCACCAAGAACAAGTTTAAAAATATCTCTTGCAAATGTGTTTTTTTATGAATAAAAATGTAAATGAGTGTATTACTGTACCAGCTAACGCATTTTTTTTTTTTTTTTTGGGTAGGTGATTAAAGCTTGGTTATCGGATTCAGGGTGATCAACCAATCTTGGTTATTTTCCTGAGATTCATCATTATAATTTTTGCCTATCTGATAAACTAGTTTTAAGGTTGTTTTTTTTAAATTCCAATTTTGCTAATTTTTGCTAATTAATATATATATATATATATATATATATATATATATATATATATATATATATATATATATATATATATATATATATATATATATATATATATATATATATATATATATATATATATAGATATATATAGATATATATATATATATATATATATATATATATATATATATATATATATATATATATATATATATATATATATATATATATATGTATATATATATATATATATATATATATATATATATATATATATATATATATATATATATATATATATATAGATGATAGATGTATATATATATATATATATATATATATATATATATATATATATATATATATATATATATATATATAGATGATAGATGTATATATATATATATATATATATATATATATATATATATATATATATATATATATATATATATATATAAAACTTTTATTTTTATAAGTTTATAATTTTTACATACATACAGATCTTTATTTTGTAAAGCTAACTATTTAATGACGCAATGACTTTTAGTGGTCAATCATACTCATAAATATATTTTAGTGGTCAATCATGCTCAAAAATATATTTTAGTGGTCAATCATACTCAAAAATATATTTTACATAGAATGCAACAACTTCCTTTAAGACATTAAGTCTATAGAAACAACTTTTTGGTAACAAAAATAAAACCTAATAATATGGTGACCTCTATATATTAAACAATGTTTTTAATAATTTGGCCAAATTTTTATCTGATAACCTTTAATAACTACACTAAATAACATAACATAAAATAATAGCTTAAAATAATTTAATTAACATTATTTTTTAATAAAATTATTTTTCAAGTTATTAAAATTTAAAATTTTTTTTTGGCCATTATTTACCAAGTAATGCAAGTAACATAACCATTTTAAAATTTTTTTCCGGATTGAAACACTCATGTAAACCATTATTTTGAAAATATTATATATTGTTTACTGCTGACAAAATTAATAGATTTCAAAGTTTGCATCACAGGGTACCTTTGTGCGTAT